>BGPR01001496.1:172404-222582 GCA_013235015.1 Araneus ventricosus | reverse complement strand
CGGCGGTTCGTGAGAAGATAGAAGGACATACATACATACATACATACATACGTTTGTTTACCTTCGAATTTTAATAGAGTAGATTATTATTATTATTATTATTATTGAACTTACCACGCAACAGTCTGTGAAAAAATGTACATCAAATTGATACGATATGTGAAAAGTGCACGTGCAATCCGATAACCTTATGAGGCAATAAATTTTGCTCCTGGTCAAAAGCCCTGTCGTGGTAAATAACGATAGGCTGCACGTGTTTATCCGAATTAACAAAGAAAAATAAAAATAAATAACGAAAAATTAATTGTCTATATTTAGTGTAAAAAGTCATGAAGTCAAGTGCGAAAAAGCGATAACATTATATACGAATTTTCTAATCAAAAGTTTGCAACCGGTCATGGTATGTTAGAACTCTCAGAGCCATAGAAGTTGCTTTTTTTCGGTCCTGATTATCACTGAAAATTTTCCATATATTAAAAATAATATGAACTTCGATATGACACTAACATTTGCGTCATTGTATTACATAAAAATAGTGCTGCACAAAATAAAGTCGAGAATCTTTCAGTTTTGAAGATTTAATAGTCTTTAAAGAGCATCTTCTTACCACATGAATGAAACATTTCGTTCAAGTCTGATGGACAGACTTGTATCAATATACACTATATGGCACAGTTCCTCAAAAATCAATCCTGAAAAGGTTAGACTTCAAAATTGAACCTAAAAACGAAAAGGTCAACGGATAATCATCGCTTCATCATAATCTTGTGAAAAAAAACCAAAGTATTAGGGCACGGACACATGCCTCGGTTACGGTGAAAGCTGTCCCTGTGAGGCGGCACATGACCCCGTGTTCTTTAATGGCGCTATTCACACTGTCGAGACAAAGTTTTGTAACCGGTTCTTGCCGCGCGCGTACCCTCCTCTGCCAGTGGGAGCGCTCCGGTTTTGGCGGCAAATTGTCTTACCGACAAGGCATAGAATATGCCTCTTTATACAAATAAGAACGAAATTGAAGCGCAAGGAAGGCACATTCAAAAATGGATGAAACTTTGGTATCTTCAATTAATACTCTTTCCTATGTGATATGTTTGCTTTAAATTACTGAGCCTTTCTTCTAATTTACAGAATCTTTCTTGATGAATACACATCTACACATATCCACATGGTAGAAGATTTTTATTTTTGCAGTTTTCTCTCACTAGTCATGTTCCTCATTCATTTAATTTCAGATTTTACTGCACTGCAATAAAAGCCTTCCATTTTTTTCAATTCCTACTATTAGTTCACACTCTCCCTATATATATCTTGTTCAAATTTTGCAATCGATTTTAAACTAACTTCCCGATCAGCTGGAGACTCAAAACTTTAAACATAGCTCAGAACTAGATGACAATGTAATATTAATTCGCTTTCTTGTCTGTCATTTCATATTTTGCATGGCGCATGCGCAGTACGTTTTCCATTATATCTCGAAAACTATTAACATTACAGACTTGGTTCTTGGGCATACGGATGGCCCATGGGATCATCGAAGCACCTCCATATTTCAGCCATATCTTTGAGCATGCGCAGTACATTTTTCATTATATCTCGAATCACCTAAGTAGGAATTGACTTTTAATTTTTTTTTATATTACTTGTTATTTAAAAATTTACTTCATTCAGTTTTAACTTTAGTTTTAGTTAGTTTTTCAGTTTTAACTATTTAAAAACAAATGCATATCTTAATTTATTCTTTAGTTTTTGGATTTTCCGATACGTTACCATGATAAGATCAGTGGTGTAATCGCAAAATAAGCAGTGCCAGGACGCTCTAAAAGCAGTACCGGAACGCTCTAAAAATCGCGCTGTTTTAAGGTCCTTCCACAATTTTTTGATATTTATTTCTCATTAAAAAAAGCAGTGCAGGAACGGCGTGCCGGCTCCACCACACCCCTCGACAAGATCAACAAATGAATAAAGTTTTCAATTACTGTTCTATTTGTAAAACATATTTAGAGAGGACTATAGATATTTTCAAGACTGATGCTCATTTCTTTACCGTTGTATTTTTGCGCTAGCTGATATACCTTCTCGGGATGAAGATAACTTCAAGACTGGTGCGAATTTCTTTACCGTTGTATTTTTGCGCTAGCTGATATACCTTCTCGGGATGAAAATATTTTCACGTCTTTTATTAATAAAAAAAAAATTCAACTGGAGGCTGTCTCTGCGAAACGGCCGCTGGGATTGAGGTTCGTAGACCTTACTCAACTGTGACTTTCTGTGGTAAAATGTCAAAATTTCGCTTAATTTTTAATTAATCAAAATTCTAATTAAAATGTTTAAAAAAACTTCTCCGAGGTGCACATTCCCGCCTCCAAAATATGTTTGTGCCAAATGTTCTTAGCTCTAGGTTCAGCGGTCTGCGCTGTAGAACGCCAACACACAGACAAACACACACACGATCTTCTTTATTATTATTATTAGAGATTATTATTCCATTTATATGGAAGTAGCTTACGTCCGTCCTTCTGTTTCAGCCACGGTTGCCGTGGAAGCCGGTTTCGGCTGCCCCTTCGACCAGATGCGGTGCCACAACCACTGCAGGAGCATCAAATACAGGGGAGGATACTGCACCAACTTCCTCAAGCGCACCTGCAAGTGTTATGGATGATGATGACACTTCCTTTGCCAGAAGCTGATACTGCTACGAGCAACAAATTCATTTGCACCTTTTTAAATGTACATGATTTTTAAAATGCGAATTTTAACAAAAGATAATTTTGATTTGAGTGCCTGAATACAAATAAATTCGATTTTATGCTGCGTTTATAATTATCTTGCTTGAAGTTTTATTATCATATTTTTGATCACAAAAGCAAAGTTCGGAAAATCTTAAACTGCATTATAATATCCAGATTAAAATTATTCGAATGGATTTCAGTCTTTTATAAGGTTTAGTTTCTTATAATTTTTCTAACACCTTCATTTAAATTATTTGCACACATTCGTATTGATGGGAAAAGTTTTTACCCATGATATTTTAAATAAGTGTTTTTTGGAGGGGAGGGGGGCTCTTTGAACTTATAAGCCATTCCCCTTACACCACAAAAGTGCAAAATAAGGTTTAAAGGAACAAGTATAAAAGACAATTCAATCAAGATATAAAGCAACATTTTGTTTTATAAATTATGAAGTATTTAAGAATTGGTTTTTGAAAATTCTGAAAATAATTAAGAAAAGTGAGATGACAGGATAATAATAAATAAGTAAGTAGAAGTAAAAACATAATTATAAATTGCATATCCTATAATACAAAAATATTTTTTGAGATCAGATGAAGAATAATGCTAATAAAGAAACAATGCCTCATAAGAAAGTGAAATAAAAATTACAAACGCATTTTTTTAAAATAAGAAAACTATGCTTTGTGGAGTAAAGAAAGTGAAAAATTTTCATAAATACTTAGACATCTTGAAGTTTCACACAAACTTTCAACTTCCCAAAAATATTTCAAACTATGCATTTTATGCCCTTACATTCCAATCCGTATAAATAGCCTTATGGAGAAAAACGAAAATAATCTCTATTATTAGCATTTTTTCCTACTCAAGAGCGATTCACTACAAAATATTCAAGCCTCCGTTTCGAATGCTGGCACCAGTCCAAAGCTCCAAAAAACCATTTACACAGACTGGCCAAAATCCCTTTTTGGAGGAGATTTTTCTGATCTGTGAACAAAGTGAGAAAAGTGCTCACATCATGCAGATACCAGTACAGATAATAAAAAACAATGGCTGCGAGAGCTACTATGATGGAACGCTTTAATCCTTTTGACAATCAGGACGTCAGGAATGGAAAATTTATTTTTACGTCGAATGATGAAAGAATCATTGTTTATTCTCGGGGTGAAAGAAGCCGTTACTCTTAAAAATATTAATTTGGTGCTTATCTTTCTCAATGATATATTTATCGTTATCTCTAAAAATATTGTTTTTATGGCGATTTTTCTGTTTTGTTTATTTTGGGTGCACAGAACTTCCGAGCTGAAGATCTGCTACCGGCTTCCCTTCTGACAAAGCATTACACCGGAAATCGGGCAGAATCTAAGCACGGAAGTTCTTCATTACCCCAAATAAACAAAACAGAAAACTCGTCCATAAAAACTAGACGATTTGTCTCTGTTCTTGCTTATTTTGATTCTTGACAAGTGAAAAGCAAGGGAAATATCCCGTGTTTGGTGTTTTTCCCTTGGGGAGTAGGCGCTGAGACCGATTCCTTTATGTAGTCCTCAATTCGAGACTTTAGTTTCCAAATTTTTTTCCTCAATTCGAGGCAGAGCCGCGTAATAGCAAGCATATGTCTCAAATCTGCTTTTCCTAAACCTAAACAAGACGAAATCCTTAAAATTTTCTTTAAAAAGGAGAGAAAATAATATAACTGATAAAATCTTTATTTGAGCAAAGAACTTTACGATAGGAAAAGTATATTAATTAAGCAGAAATTTATTTAGTAAGATAGATAATTTCGCGCATACAGATAGGATGGTTTGTTGTTGTTCAAGCCGTGCTAGCGGGTATGTCAAACATTCACCAAACCAGTTATAGCGCCTAAACGGTACGCGTAAAGAAGAAAATAACACAGACATAAATTGAAGGAAATTTTGTGCTGATTATTTTGATACATGATTATAATATAAAACAGTTGATAGTTTTTTTAGTTATAAGCAAAAAACTGGGGGAAAAGTCCATTTTTTTTCATGTTTTTGGCTATAACTAAAATGCCAACAAAAATTTTTGGTGGGAAACCTCAGATTCGTAATCAGCAACCCAAAAAACATATAGGAGCAAAAAATTACGACTCCACCAGAATTTGTTTTAAACCATCTCTTTTTAGCACCCAATGACTGGACTAGAGGCAAAAAGTAAAAGAATGAGAGGTTCCAAGAAAAAATTTCTTAAAAACGGTTCTACTCACTTAAAAAAAAGGCCAAAAGAAGAATGTTAGCCCTCGTGTAGCTTCAAAGCGGGATGTTAATCCGACTGATCTAAGCTAAACACCCAAACATGCATTTATCGAACTCAGGGAATGTTTCAAATGTCGAAATTCATCAAAAGTTGTATGTCGAATTTTTTAACGATTTCGATACGTTATCTAAGTAAACTGGTATAGGCGAAAGTGAAAAAAAATTACCTGGTATCTCAATTCAGTTAGCTAGTAATCTGAAATTCGCTTAACATCGTTTGTTTAGAAAGCGTTTTCGGTTGACTTTTCGACAGATATGAAAAGAGAAAATGAAGTCAGTTTTTTTTGTGTGTGTCAACTCAGTTCGTGTCTGTACAGCAGAGCATAATTCTTCCACAACTCCATGTGTGTTATTATCTTTTCTTGATATGAGTAATAATCGCCAATAACTTCGGATGGAAAGGGAAAATATTTAACTTTAAAGCTTCTCTTTTATTTTACTTCGAAATGAAAAGTATGAATTTTTGGAAATATATTTTTGTTTCAAAATGGCTAAAGCAAACTAAACTAGACAATGGTTTTGGAACGGAATATTTTTAACCAAAATTCTATATAATTTCCCATATTTCAAATGCTTTCAATTCTGTTCTGAGTTTGATTGTTTAAAAGAAACGGTTTGAAGCAAAAAAAGAAAAACGTACAAAACCTTTTTTAAAGGAGGATGGTCGAGCTATGTTTTATGTTTTTTATGTTATGTTTAGTTATGTTTTATGTTTATTATGTTACGTTTAGTTATGTTTTTTGGTTATGTTTTTCGGTAAATGTGGAGTGTACGGTACCGAGTTACTTCTCGCCAATTCTTCTTGGCGCAATTTCATGTCTAATACTGTTTTGGATGTGCAGTGCGCTTTTTATTGCTTTCTTGCGCATGCGTCACCTGAAAACGAGAGATTGAGCACGCAATGCCTGCTGCATTTCAAGTGTGTACCGGGCAAATTTTTTTAAATTAAAAAAAAAAAAACGGCGGCTTCACTTTCAGTATAGCAGCAAACTAGTAGCTTCGCTTTTTCATTGGATGTTAGGAATCTAGGTTTTTTAAAAAAATTCCGAAAACTAGAATTTTCGCACGCAATGGCTGTAGCATTTCCATTGTATACCGAGCAAATTTTTTAACTTAAAAAAACATCAACGGCTTCGCTTTCAGCATAGCGGAATAATCGTAGCTTCGCTTATACATTGAGAAATGAAATACACAGAATAGCATACACGGTACTGAACCGATATTCCATCCGAAGAATTCCAAAAGAAGCTTTATTCAAATTCGAATTTATCGACCAATTGCATCGAAGAGTTGAACAAAACATTCCAATCGAAACGTGGCGCAATACAGCCTGATAAGCAAAACACCGATGAGAATATCAATTTGTGCGCATGCGCGCTTGTCACTCGTTAAAAACATCTAGACGCATCCAAAACAAATGTTCTCTCATCGACGTTCTTGGCGGCAAAGAGTTGGCGATCCTAAGAGGAACTAAGTAAGTCGGTACCGTACACTTCACATTAACCTATGCCTCCTGTTAAAATTAGTATTTTGTGACATGTTCCCTTTCTGCACTTAGCTATCCATGTATACTAATAACGAAAATTGAGAAACCTATACCATTTCGAAAAGCATCTACCTAAGATGTGATGGTTCATGACACTACTTATTTTTCAAGTAACATCAAAAAGTATACATCAGTGGAATAAAGATGGAATTTTATAATCTATTTTGCACTCACTTCTAGGGATGGGAAAAACTTACCGGTTTTAACCGAAAACCATTTTTTTTTTTTTTTTTTTTTTTTTTTTTTTTTTTTGCGGGTTTTTATATTTTTTTTTTTTTTTTAATAAAAAATGGGGTTTTTTTTTTTTTTTTTTTTGTTTTTAGTTTTTTTTTTTTTTTTTTGTTATTTTTTGTCCCGGTTATAAAGGGTTATTTTTTTAAATCTAAGAACCAGGGTATGTTCGATTAAACTAATATTTACCAAGTTATAAAGCTTTGAATTTCCTCATCTTAGGCCAATCAACGACAACGGCTTCCTCGAGACGTCTGTTGTTTAGCGGATTACTGAAAGAGTCTTTATGAACTGATAAATATTGGCCAATGGATTGATTTCCTGTGAAAACAATATTAATAAAAAAAAACTACAAACGGAGTTTGTTTTTTATTTTAAAAAACCGAAAAAAGGTTATTTTGAGCGGTTATAACCGCCAGATTAAACCAGAAGTGAAAAAACGTGAATAACCGGAAACCGGTTATTTTCGCAATAACCGCCATCCCTACTCACTTCTTGATGTTTCAAATTTTGTACAGTTATGTGCTCTCAATCGCATTTCAAGCTTTTAATATTTTCAGAATTTAATTATAAGTTAATTGGCTAATTTAGTTTACTCGTGGTTCCATAACCTGATAGTGAATTTAGGATAAATTAATTTCAAGATTCCATGAAACAGTAAAGAACCCTTTATACGTTTCCCATTTATACGTCGTTTCCTCAGAGACCCGATTCATTTCGTATTCACCGTAATGATAAAGTACTTCGCTTATACGGCGCAAAGCTCCGATTATACGTCGTTTCCACCCGAAGTTATTCCATCTCCCTTTAAGACGCAATGGACTCCAAAAATAATGGCAAAAGATATAAATTTTAGAATCTGTATCTTTTGTCAAAAGAATCATGAAAAAACATTCAATGAACTTAATTCGATTCATAATGATGTTCAATACTCGCAGACAATCAGCACGTCACAAGAAGGATAAAGATTTCTTTTTAAATTCAACGCTACCTGCATACACGTAAATCGTATAAGATATGCATAACTAGAGCTCAAATTATGCGAGAAAGGCATGCCTTTTCAATTCCTACTATTAGTTCACACTCTCCCTATATATATATATATATATATATATTGTTCAAATTTTCAATCGTTAATAAAATACTTTTTATTCATCCACTCAAGTTCAAATACATTTTTTAAAACTTGTAGTGGATGACACTTGATATTAATACAGTCTTTTCAAATATTAATTCATTAATTAAATTTAATTAATTAATTTTAGTTTTATATGGGAGAAAGCATATGTCGCCTTGAGTCGTTTGGTTCAAATTTTTCTCAAGAGATGGAGCTAGGATTGCCAGCTTCTAGACCTAATATCCTTTGTTTTCTGGTATGTTCTCGAAGGCGTAATTTTTTCATGTATTTTTGTCAGAGGGTAATGTTGATTATGCTGTGAAGTTATAGCATATTAAAACAGTTAGATCGTATAGTGGTATCTAAATTTAAACTAATTCTTTTTTTTTGACAAACTATAAAGATTTATTAATTATAATAGCATATTAGACTTACAAACTATCAAATTATTCACATCACAATAACACCAAGGTCAGATATATATATATATATATATATATATATATATTTATTTTACCAGGCCAGTTTCTTACTCAATTGCTCTAGGCTAAATAAATGCACACAGACTAAATGAGCTATAGAACATATTTATTATAATGAAAATTCTGGATTAAACATGGTTAGTATAAATAAAAGACAAGATGAAGTCGATCGACTAATAAGCTTAAATCTAAGGATAACACCATCACAATGTACATTACTCCTGATACAACCTCTGCTGATATTGAATGTACTAATCAACCAACACGCAAATTCATAAAAAAAAATATACATATGTACTTAGATGCACAAGGCTGCACTAGATATGTTCATTATGTTATGCCGACGTAAATAGTTTATTTTGAGATGAATTCCTTCCGTACGCTAACTAGTAACAAGAGAGTACTATGCATTCTTCAGCCACGTGGGCTTGTTTTGAGCAATAGTTTTTTTTTTTTTTTTAGTAGAATTAAGACAGTGTTCACTCTTTATCTTTCAATATTCAACTTTTAGTATGGCTAACGTAAATAAAAAGATTATGGAATGTCTACTTATCGTTTGGATGCATATCATTCGAGACGAACTCGGCACAGGGCGGACTTTGCCTAGGAAAAATTAGGTTTAGTCATTCCTTCGATCATGGCTGCCTCTCCCGGGCCTTCATTCTGTCCACACCAATTCCATCAGAATTCACTGGGAGTCCGCTCACCACCTCTCTTGAAGTCCCAGAACCAGAAGAAGAAAAACGTCCACCTCCTTCGTTGAAGTTCAGCCCCCGAAAAAAATGTTATGCATCTCTTTGAAATTCTTTACCTAGATATTTTTCAATCACTATAATGAAAAACCTTCTGGTAGTCATTGGATTCTGGGTAACAATAGGTTCAAATTTTTTTAGCCGCGCGGGGGAAGGGGAAACGGCACCTTTTTGGGGAAGTACACGAGAAAGTTTAGGGGAGAACACTCCCGCTGGTTCTTCAAGGTTTTGTAGTATTTTGTTTCAGTCCATTTTTTTCGGGAGATTTCGGATTACCACTTTCATTGGTCTGTCTTAAAATGCTTCGCTTATCACGAATTCCAGTCTTTTCTCTTTGAGTAAGTTGATGATTTTTTTTCTCTGTTTTCTTCTGTGGCGTCTCTTATTCCGATCAAGTCCTTCCGTAGTCTGTTTTCGGTTTTGGAGAACTGCTGACAAATTTCCTTCAGTATCAGTTGTTAATAACCTTGAGGTTAATTTCTGGGTGCTATTTTCGGAGTTTTTTCCTCTCCTAGTTGGGAAATCATATTTGCCATTTTGACATGCGTTGCTTCTTTCTCCAGGTAGGTTTCTCTGGCTGCTTTGTGGTATGAAACCATCTGGAAATCATCATCTTTTGTATTTTTTTCTCTGGTGGCCTGTTCCTGATCGTCTGCCGTTGATCTGGAATCCATATCAGGACAGCTACTAGCATCAGAGGTGGCGCCAGAAGGGGACCGGGGGGGCCCGCCCCCCCCCCCCCCATCGGGGAAAATTTTTGTATCCCGTCGGGGAAAATATTTGTTTGGGGTATTCAACTGTAATTTATAAATAATCTGGTGAAAATGTGAGACCAATTTCATTACACTCGGGGGGGCGGGGGGGGGGGGGGGGGCGGCCTGTCGGGCAAATCGGACCCCCCGTCGGCCAAACTCTAGAGCCATTCCTAACTGGCATCCACTTCGCTGAGGGTGTCAGTATTGTTGGGTGCTTTGTGCAATTAAGCAGGGGGCATTGTCCATAGTACCGGATTACTTCATTCACAGAAGCCAAAGCTTTGTTACACCTTTCCACTTGATTCATAACTTTCCTTCCTTCTTCCGAGTAAGGATTTAATTTCTTCAGACGTGTCCGAGCACATCTAAGCATTTGCCTAGCCTGAATTTTCAGAGAATCTTTCTCCTGTATTTTAATCCAGAAATTAATTTCTTCTTTAGTCGGGGGTCTTCCTTCCTTTTCTTTTCTGCTCCTTTAGCTCAGTTCTTTGAGAAAGTTCAATCCACGGGGTTATGAAAAACCAAAGTCCAAAATTGCCTAAAAAAGGCGTAAAAGTTCTCAATAATTAAACCTTTGCGGACAGTTATGGCGTATTGAGTACGCCAGTGGGTATGTATAAAGCCCTGAATACGTCTCTTAAGCAGCGACACGTTCAATCGTCCGCCATTTTGGAGGTAACAGCCACTCTCTCCCGAAGTCTGCTATTGAGAAAGACGGAGTTTCGTTCGTTGAATGTGGATTTTTATTAACAAATGTTTACAGATTCCCAAATATAACTTAAATACCTAATGATATACATATAAAAAAATCATTTTACCTTAAATAATAATTTATTTTTATATTAAAACACATACTATACTAAATGCGTGTTTTGAAATAATTCGCGATCATTTTGAAGAATAATTTTATTCAATTTTTTTTTTGCTAAGACTTTCTAAGTTATAAATTACTCTAAACCACGGTTGATAAAAATCATATTTTTTTAAAAAAATAAAAAAATCGGATTTTTTTTTATTTAAATAAGATTTTTTTAAATTTAAATTTATTTAAGTATAGTATTTAATATATGTAAACTTAAACTGTTCAAGTTAGAGATCCAAATTAATTAATACATGCAAATTCTTTTTACATATAATTAAAATATATATATATATGAATAATTCATAAATCAGTACAGTACAAAATAATTACTTACAATAGAATTTTTCTGCTTGTTTTAATACTTACTTTTCAATTATCTATATCATAATTTAAATAAAGGATACTTACTGTTATTTAGAGATTTTACTCCTTAAACCACAGTGCAGAATTATATATTTATTAGAATACTCAATTATATATACTCACATTTAATTATTTTTAATAGTAGGTCTTGAATTTACGGCTTTATATAAAATAATTTATTTTATCTCTAAAGCGGCAATTCTCATGCCAATGCTCTTGCTAGAACATTTTTTTTACCTTCCTTAGCTCTAAAGCTCGATTTTTCTTTTTAATTAAAAAGTGCATTCTGTGAGTGACAAAAATACTAACAAGTTTAACCATCAAATTACAGCACTGAGGAAACTGTTTAAAATGCTCCATAGAAGAGCTTAAAAATAATGATTTCAATTGCTTTAAGTATTCCAAGTATATAGTACTAAAAGCGTGATACACACATTCAAGCGAAGACCCAAGATGGCGGCTGTTTATCCATGTGCCTGGCAACTTCCAATCAAAATCGAAAGCGGCACAAAGTCGATCGGGAAAAGAGTGTCGCTACTTAAGAGACGTATTCAGGGCTTTAGGTATGTACTGATAAGACGAATAAACCCTATGAAAGGTGGAAAGCTCGCCAATCCTCTAACCTATTAATAACATTCCTTCTACTTACTCCGATAGTTTCCATTGACATTGAAGCACTTAGTTCGGCCTCGTTAGTTATATTGTTTTTTGCAACGGTTATTTATTCATAACGAATGATTCATCTCCGTTTCTCGAAAATAACCATAACCTCCCAGAATTTGACTATTTTAATGTTATTTATGCTATTATTCACTTATTATGTTATTAATTTAATTCCTTACATTATTATTAGTCATTACATCTTGTCGTTTCAGGCACGGTCACCGTAGAAGCCGGTTTCGGATGCCCCATTGACCAGACAGCATGCCACGTCCATATCCTCCCATAAATCCATAGAGCACCGGATTCATGGGAGGATATTGCACCAACTTATTCAAGTTTGCATGCAGGTGCTACTATGGATAATGTTATTTGACCAGAGAGCATGCCATGTCCACTGCAGGAGCACCGGATTCATGGGAGGATATTGCACCAACTTATTCAAGTTTACATGCAGGTGCTACTATGGATAATGTTATTTTGCTCAACACTGATGTAAGCTACAGATAAAAAAAAAGAAACAAAATTGGAAGCATTCCTTCCTCGAATTTCTCGTTTACTTCCACATAAGGGTATCCCTTATAACCTGTGGTACAAAAAGATGTCGCCCATTTCTTATGCAACTCAACATTTTCAATTAATATCAATAAAAATCTTCAAATATTATCCAAAATCACCTTAGCTATTGATGGTTTGTCACTGTTGTTCTTGGATGCCACGATTTTGAGATTTTCCTATTTTTTAAAATGAAAGCAATTTCTCCAAAGACGATTTGTAAGTCATCTTAAATTTCAAATTTTCTTTTCAATGATGTCAGTTACTTGGCATGCAATTTCCTTCGTCAATTTCCACTATTTTTTCAATTTACTTTTCTTTATAATCACAATAGCCATCATACAAATAAGTATAGTATTGCAAATGGATGGAGTAGCAATACAACTGCAAATACATGCATGAACTAAAAGTGTTTATATTTCTCTTGGACTTTAATAGAAACTCGTACTTTCATTTTTTAATATGGCATTTTTCTGCATTTCATGGTATAGTGGGAAAAAAACTGAGCAAAGCCAAAGTATCTTTTCCAAATTTTATACAAAATATGATACTGATCTACAATTTTGGTACAAGGACCAAATGCGAAATCCAATCCATTTAATTGTCCTGTGTTGTTGAGTTATTGTATTAACATAGGCACAGAAGGATAGATATAATACTTAATTTTTTTGGGGGGTAGGGATTCAGAACTTTCTAAAACATCGAAATTGATGAAAATCTCGAGCTGGAGTTTTTTTATGTTATTGATTCTTTTCTTATCCATACTTCGTATGCAAGAAAGTAAAAAAAAATTAAGAAATCTTGAATAAATATTGTATGCACCATTTATAAATACTTTACATATTAAAACTTTCATGATCACAGCAGTCTCATTCAAACTCTCGTTCATTTTTTCAAAAAGAAAATTATACTTATTACTTTCAATCCAAATAAACGGCTTGGAGATGAGAAACAAATATCTTTTTTTAAAACTTTTGATAGATCCAATACAAAATATACCCAGTTTTTGAATGCTGGTAGTCATCAAAAATGTAAAAAAAAAACTTGCACAGAGATGGAGTCGCAATCTTTTCTGGAAGAGACTTTCCTATTCTGTAAGAAACCTGCAGCTTATTTGCATAACAATCTAGATAAAAAGAAATAAAGGCTTAAAGAGCTCCCATATCTGAACTTTGTAGTACTTATGATTATCAGTGAATGCAAAATAGATTAAAATGGAATCATTCTATCCTCAACTTTCTGCTTTACTCAGTGCAAAAAAACTTTTTTTTTTTTTTAAATTTTGATGGATCCACTACAAAATATACCCAGTTTTTGAATGCTGGTAGTCATCAAAAATATATTTTTAAAAAAAAACTTGCACAGAGATGAGTAATAATCCAGGGTTCCCACTCTTACTGAAGAAAAAAATTCAAGGACTTTCAAGGACTTTTTAAGAAAATTCAAGGACCGTTTACGGAAAAGGACCACAAAATTACATATTGCAGAAATCGTACATAACTGAATTCTTCACTTGAAAAATTGTAAAACGTGTCTATACACTTGATATTTCACTTGTTCTGATTTTACAAGAATCAAACTACAAATTAAAATAATATAAAAAATAATAATAATAAGTTATAAAAAAATTTCAAAACAACGACCATGAGCTTTTTTTATATTTGATGTCAATAGGACAAGAGACAGTGTAGAAGCAATAATGAATAACAATAGAATTTAACTGAAAACTTGAAATATATTGAGATAAAATCAAAAATTGTATCTAATTTATCTTGAATATCCATAAGTCAATCTCAATTGAACACTAAAGAAATTCACAATTAATAACTATTTTATGCTTTTTGGAACAATCTTTTATAAATCTTTATATTATAGCTTTTAAGATCAAGCCTTGCCATTTTAGTAATTCAATCACAATGTAACAATGATACAAACAGAATAAAAACTAAATTTTTAAATCAAAATTAATTTTATTTTTGACCTTCTAAAGAGACAATAATCAAAAGTAGCTATCAATACATGATTGATTAAAATTTTAAACAGTTGAAATAAATAAAAATAAGTCACTGATATTTAACTCTCCATACTGAAAGGTCCGAGCGTAATGTGCAACCAACCTACAGTTCAAGAATGTCCCACTCTGTAAATTTTCCACCTTGGGGGAAAGGGTTTTTTACTAGAACTGTTAGGGAAAGTCTGAACATAAATTCGCTGTAATCCTCAAAACTGGCCATTAGCATTTCAACCCCGAACCAATTTCTTTCAAATAAAACCCCTTAACAAGGTGTGTAGTGGGAAATTGCTATAAAAATTAAGCACTTTTTAAGCGCCTCAGCCAAAAAAATTAAGCACCTTTGTACATGCATGCACATAGACACACATATTTTCTAAACATATGATGATTTTTGTTTTATAATAATGAATAGTTCTTATTGAATTTTTTTTAAATATGTATTTTTGAAATTTTAATATTTATTTCTGGATTTGCACAATGCCTTCTATTGTAAAATAAAGGGTGTCTTTTTGATTTGACAAAAAATAAAAATGATAATGCAAATTGTCATTACCAAAAATTAAGTCAGCTTTTATAACATTAACAAAATAAATTTGTGCCCTTTTTCAACATTTCTTAAAATTAACAAATTACCAGTTAATTTGGCCCTTTGGGATGATCATCCCAGTATTTCAATATACGGTGCTGCCCATTGTTGAAGAACGAGGGAGCGGAAAAAAGGTCATTAATAGTCCAGTCAATGAAGGGTTTGAAAAAAATATTAAATCGTATAGTTTTGAAAATTGGTACACATGTTCCTGAGGGGCTCCTGATGAACATACTAAAAGTCCCTGGCCCAGAGGGGGGAACTCATATCGCCATCTTGGATCTCATCCCTCTTCAGTTTTTCTTGAATATTCTAAAAACTATTCAGTTTTCAAATTACAATTGATTTTAAAAATTAAATAGCGTAAAATTTCTTACAAATACATGCTTTTACCTTTCTTCTAGCTTTAAAATTTTCCGAGATAATGGGTCTCAAATTTTGCCACCATCTTGGATTTCATGACACTTTTTAAAGTTTTTTTTATATCTCGAAAACTATTTAGCTTTCAAATCACACGCGATACATTAAATTAAAGAACGTAAAATTCCCTACAAAAGAGTGCTTTTATTTTTGTTCTAACTTCAATAGTTTCCGAGATAATAGGCTTCAAAGTTTGCTACCATCTTGGATTTCATCCACCTTTTTTCAGTTTTTCTTAAATATCTCAGAAACTAGAAGAAAAATAAAAGCATGCATTTGTAGGGAATTTTACGATCATTAATTTGTTGTATCACATGTATTGAAAATTGAATAGTTTTTGAGATATTCAAAAAAGAATAAAAAGGGGGGTGAGATCCAAGATGGCAGCAAAATTTGAGACCCATTATTTCAGAAACTATTAAAGCTAGAAGAAAAATAAAAGCATGCATTTGTAGGGAGTTTTACACTCTTTAATTTGTTAAATCAATTGCAATTTGAAAACTGAATAGTTTTCAAGATATTTAAGAAAAACTAAAAAGGGGTGTCAAAACCAAGATGGTGGCACGAGCTCCCCTCCCCCTCAGGACCGGGAACTTTTAGTATGTTCATCAGGAGCCCCTCATGAACATCTGTACCAATTTTCAAAACTATACGATTTGATGCTTTTTTTCACCCCCATTTTAACCTCTGTTGACTAGACTATAAGCATTATCTTAACATGTGTTGACACCCCTGGATCTATCTCACCCAGGATTCCTTCTCAGAATTCTTCCCTTTTGTAGGTTTTCTTTCCTGATACAAACGGTATTCTTTTCTTCATGCATGCGGCAAACAAAACTTTAAGACTATGCTTTCGATTTATAGTATTCAACGTCTGGGGAAACAAAAAAAAAGACTGTTTTCTTTGCACTTCTTGAGAAAATTAAGCACTTTTTAAGGACCTTTTTTTCAAAATTAAGCACTTTTAAGGTGCTTAAAAATAGTTTTCAAATTTAAGCACTTTTCATGACTGTCAGCTCTCATTGCGGTTTTTGAGGGGGGGTGCGGGGTGCTCAGAGTATCCTATGAATCAGAGGGTTAAAACCCCCACTTACAAGAGAGTACTGTTTGTTTCAAAACCCCGAGGGATTCTGAAGGGCACGGACGACCCCTCTTGAACTATTTTACTCTGCAGAGGGTGATAAGCGGCGAGGAGAAACAAGAGTGCATTCCCGGAGTATTTTCAGTGACCTTCATATTTCACGTTGAGGAGAAAATGGGGGCGGAGATTATCAGCAGTGGCTTAAAAATTCAAGGACCTCATCCTTTTTTCAATGACTTTCAAGGACCTAATTTCAACAAAAATTTTTCAAGGACCGTGGGAACCCTGTAATCTTTTCTGGAAGAGACTTTCCTATTCTGTAAGAAACCTGCAGCTTATTTGCATAACAATCCAGACAAAAAGAAATAAAGGCTTAAAGAGCTCCCATATCTGAACTTTCTAGTATTCTTGAATATCAGTGTATGCAAAATAGATTAAAAAGGAATCATTCTATCCTCAACTTTCTTCTTTACTCAGTAGCGAATCCAGGATTTTGGTCGAGGGGATCTGAGGTCATAAAAATTTTGAATTGATGCGACCTCATGTCAAAACACTTTAACTTTACTCACCTGACAATAAGAATCACAAAGGCCACTACAATAATTTCGATAATTTAATAAAAACATAATGAAATAATTATCGAAAAAATGTTTTTAGCCATGTTACCGATACAAGTACGAATGGAATGACTACAAAAGTGGAAAATATTCGAGCCTGACAAGCCAGAAAGCAATGTTGCTGCATTTCATTTTTAAAAAAAAGAGATTAAGAATAAACAGGTGTAGCAATTTGAAAAAAAAAATCAATAATTTTGCTTTAGCTCTGGGGGCTGCAGCCCCATTTCACCCATTTCCCTCCACCCTCCCTGGATTCACCACTGCCTTGACTTCCACATGAGGATGTCTCTAATAACATGTAATCTAAACCTATTGTACTTATGCAACCAAGCCTTCTTGATAAGAATCCAAAAAAATAATCGACAAATACAGGGATGAGATTGGCAAAAAAGGAAAAAGACTGAAATCGTACGAGAGCAAAAAAATTGTACTATAATTTACATGTGAAAGAAGTAAAACATCAGAACATGCAGCATGATGGAAATATTACACTATAATAATTAATAACTTAATTATTTATAATTCAGTACATATATATAAGAAAAAGAATATTAAATTATTATTAAATCATTCATATTAAAAGTTAATAAACAAGTTCAAAAAAATCTCTTTTTTTTTTTTTTTTTTTTTTTGCAAACTATGCCACAGAGGTTTTGTTTTCTGCAAAAAGATGGTACTTAATACTTTGAATGGCACTGAATGTTGGAAAATGTTCATCCTTGTAGAGTTTGCTGATGTAATGTTGATTCATCAGTAGATGAATCGTCTAGTTTCCTAGCCGGTGGAGTCAAGCCACATGGCCGAGCATATTTTCCCAGAATTTTCTTTCAAAAAGGGAAGATAGGAAGGTTTCTTTTTCTTTGTGTAAAAGCGGAATTTTCGGAAGAAAAAGCAAATTTCTGCGGGGGAAAAAATCGGAAATCCGAGGGGGGGAGGAAATTTTGCGAGTAAAGAAGACAAAAAAGCAGAATTTCTCCAAAATAACAAAAAAGCGGAAAAATCTCATCCCTGCAAATATCAAAAAAATATCTTTCCCCATAGATGGTTTGTCCCGTTTGTTTTTCAATTTTGGAATTTAGCCATTTGCAACAACTATTTCGGAAAATTTAATTTTTTTTTTTTTTAATCCCATCTTAAAATTCAAAAAATATCTGTTCAATTGATACACTATTTTTTCTGTATTTTCAAAATCTTATTTTGAAAAACAGCCATGATTAAGAATATATATAATATTTTCCATGGGTGTGAGTGGTAACACACAGAAAAATAAATAAAATCATCTTAAACGTATATAAAATCTTCATTCATCATGAATGGTAATGCAAATACAAAAACGAAAAAATTTTGAAAATATAACACTTTCTTTGTTTAGTTTTATAAGTATAGTGAAGGAAATTGAGTATGTGTTTAAGAAATGAACTCTTTTCCATCAACGGGTTTGGTCCAAAACTTCACAAAACCATACAATTTTGCCATCACAAAGGTGCTAAAATTGCATATTGAAATCCTACTCAAAAATATGTGATCAAATGCTAATAATACGGATTTAAAACGGCCTTTTTTCAGATTTATTTAAAATCAATTTCATATAAAGGAATAGCAAATAAAAATTTTAATATAAAACTAGTGGGTAATAACTTCACATCAGAAAGAAGCTAAAATACTTTGTTAAATAATTTTTAAAGTATAAGAGTCATACAATTTTGAAGAAAGACCAAACTCATTTAAATTTAGAAACAAAGATACTTTTTTCCAATTTTGCAATTGGATAAATAACATTCTTGTTAAAAAAATTCTTTCAACAAATGTTGCTCAAGAATTAATGGTGAATGAAAAAAAATAAATAAATAAAAGGGAAATTTTAAATTACATGTTTATATAAAAGTTTATTTGTTTTTTTAATACTAGCACAGAGTTGCATATGTGTATCAAATGACACAGCTGTCTATCTATTGGGACTACTTTCTCATTAATTTCCTATGTATGGAGATTTCAATAAATGTTTTCGGTAAAATATATAAATAAATTAACACAATTTTAGTCAATGAAATTTCACAATTTAGGCAAATTGCAACTTTAATAAAATCTTAACATAAAAAACAAATTTGTTTTTATAAATAAACATTTCATTTTGGTCATAAAACAGTTTTGTGTACTGATATATCTATATTTTCCTTAACAGTGGCAGCTGTCAAAACAGTTTTATCTGTCACAGGTATTTCTTTTGCACATAAGTCTTCTTCCTGGTTCTTTTTTTTCGTGTGGAACAAAAACCTGTGCCCTGAGAAACAAGAAAAATAATAATCAAAATTTTGATTCTTTTTCAACCTTAAAAATTATCAAGAATTAGATTAATATGATGTTCAGTACATAAATAGCAGAACAGTTATATTGTCAGTATGAATTATTAAGAAGAATATGCTATACTTTTGTCACTTAACTTGAAATTATTTTTATTTAGCATGAAAATTTCCCACCAGTGAAAAGACCAATGAACTTACAAAAACAGCATAAAAATAATAAAATAAATTTGTTAACTTTATGAACATATTAATAAAAAGATACATAGATAGTCAAGCATTATTCACAAATCCATAAAATACTTTTAAAGTTTTATGAATTCCATCTTTCATTGCACTGAAATTTTTTTCTTTGATATTTTATATTTCAAATGAAAACTTCTCTAAATTTCACGGAACTCTTTCCGTACCCTTATGTCATTCACCTATGAAATGGAAATTCACAGTTTTCTAAGTACAATCAAAATTAAATTGTGAATTACTATAGAGGTTGTGTATTTCTTGAAAGCAATCTATTACAAAAGATTTAAACAAAGATGTACGATCTAAAAGGACATCTGAAAGAATATTTTAGACATTCCAGAAGATGCATTTTGCAATTAAAAAACATGCCCCATACCCAATATGAAATTCCATCGCTGTCAGTGGCAATACAGCGAAGTTCACTGCAAGTAGAAAGCTACCAGCTATCACTTCATGAGTGAATGATGTAACACATGCATCACATTTGTTTCCAGTTATCGAAAGAGCTCCGTATGAAATTAAATAATTATCACCTTTAACTATAGTTTAATTATAAAGAATCACTTATTGGAGTTTAAATTCTATTCAATTTTTAAATACAAGAGGATCACATTCAAGACTATTTAATTGTGCATAGATACACTGCACAGCTTTCAATGTTCTGTCAATTAGAGTCATCACTGATAATAAAAATTAAAATCGGAACATTTATAAATTACTCTAGATAATGTAATAGCCAGAACTAAACATTTGGACCACTTTTTTCATTTATTAAACAGCAAGAGTCTATTTAGTTTAGTTATATTAACATCACGTTTTGAAGCAACACGAGGGCTATTTTGGGACGGACCTCGTAATTTTGAACCTCGGTCAGATGACGAGGACGACACCCGAGTTGGCACCTCCCTCTCCAAACTTCCACACCACACCAACGGGAGGACGTTTCACCACTACGTATGATTTAACGTGCAACAGGCCCCATACACGGCGGATCTTCAGTTGAACCTGGAACCCTCCGGCCCCAAAGCCGGGACCTTACCACTGAGCCACCGCGGCCCCTAACAGCAAGAGTCAAACAGAAAGAAAAAAAAAAATTGAAAATTACCAAGAGTTATAACTTACAGAGTTAAATTATAAAGTCACACTTCATACCCAAGATATAATTGTAACAATACATTACAACATCGCAATTTCGAATAAATTCTACAAAAGTTAGTTTTCCATACTAACACTGCATCATAATCATATCTGCTTCCTCACCAAATTATATGTTGCGATAAATATCTGATATAATTCTCAATTCATTTCACTGGAGTAAATTGAATTATTATTATTTATTTATTTATTCATATTTTGAGAATGATTTTACATTTTAAAAAAGTTTCTATGATGATTTCATAAAATCCACTTAATTTTTTTTTTTTTTCATTTACATGCTTTTGCCTTTATATCCTTTGTAATTGATTTAATTCGAGCAAATGAGGCAGGCAGGAAAAAGTAATATAATTATTTTAATTCCTCAATAATTCGGTAACAAATAGGATTGAAAAAGCAATCTAACTATTTTAGTTCTTCAATAATTCAGTAATCAATGTCCAAATGGAACCATCCATTCAATAAAAAGTATAAAACAAGTTAAAAGATTAAATTTGCATTTTTATATTTAAAAAAAGACAAATATGCACAAAGAATTACTTCCTGATTAGTATTCTCTACCAACTTCTATAAAAGAGACTAAAAATTTCATAACAATTTTAGTCTAATCAATTTTCAACTAAAATTAACATGTCTAAATATAATACAGGAACACAAAGAAATTCTTTTTAGAAAATGGCTTCTTTTTGTTGAAACCCCTCTGTGGAATGGGAAGGGGGAATGCCACCCGATTCCAATAAGAAAAATTGTGACTCAATTCCAAAGTTGGAACATAAATTTTAAAAATTGGAGCATTAGCTAAAGATAATTAAAAGAAATGGAAATATATTTAGAAAACTGCAATGAAATCTTTTAAGTTACAGTAAGTTCTTTAACTTTTATTTTACAAACGTTAAAAAATATTACTTTGTTCGCAAATGTAAAAAAAAAAAAAATCTTAAAGAAGAAAAACCTGCAATACTTTTTAGTCTCCAATATTTTACTGCATGAGCCCTCTTCAGTTTTAAAAAAAACTATGTTTTAGGACAAGAAAATCATTGAAATATCACATAGGTGCTCCAAACTAACTGAACCGAAATACATGAGAAATAAAACTCACCAACGCAATCCAGTAACTCATTAAAAGCTTTTTTCCTACAGCAAGCCTTGCACAATTGATAGGAACACTTTAAACCCTAAAAAATTCCAAAGGGAAAAAAGGTGCATTATATAACATAGAAGCACATATAATGATAAAAGATACAAAAGCACAAATATAATATATTTATTTGACTAATTAATATTTATTATTCATTTCAAGGTCAGCAGTAACAATCCACATGCAATAATGCTTTCTTTTCTATAAGGAAAAATTCAATATCAAAAAGCATGTATAACATGATCAATACTTTTCTTTCACTTTATTCACTGGCAATCAACACCCCGTTGCGATCCTTTGCATTTATGACCCCATGTTCTATTGCGAAAATGACTTATTTCTATATGCCTGACCTACCCTTTCATTTTTGCCACATATTTTTGAATTTTTATTATAATTATTCTGTATATAAAACATATTAAATATACATTGTGTCCGTAAAGTCATGGTGCAGTTATGAAAGTTTGTTGTGGCGAACAGAAACGAAACGAAAGGTCGAAACTTGCACTACATTGGACAGTATTCCAAAGAGTGTCTGTAGGGCAATGGTGTGTGCGCGCAGGTGATGACGCAACACCATGCACCGTGCGGAGCCGACTGCGATGTCAAACATCTACATTGACATGTTGCAATTGTACGCAGTTCCACAATTTCCAGAAGGTGTCATTTTTCAACAGGATGGCGCTCCTCCACACTACGGCAACATTGTTCGTGAGTTTCTGGATACAGCATTCCCCCAGCGGTGGATAGGCAGGGGTGCTGTCATGGCATGGCCACCACGATCCCCAGACATAACGCCATTAGACTTTTACTTGTGGGGTTATGTAAAGCAACATGTGTACAGTGAACGTATCAACGACATTAATCATTTAAAACAGAGAATCATGGGCATTATTCACGCTATTATAATCATAAAAAGAGAGTAAATTTTAGATTTCTGCTGAAATAGCATTTGTTGTGTTGACTCTCCCCAATGTCTTGCAGTGAACTTGGTGAAGCAATTTTGATCAGCCATCAGTGTCACCATTTTAAACATACCATTTTACATAATAAAAATAGCAATCAACTAATTTAAGCATTAAAAGCGCCAATTGGTGATAAGGGTCATTATCTAATACCTTATTATTGAAAATCGCTTGCTGAATGGAAGAATAAAGAAAATTGACTTTATGTAGATTTTTCTTTAATGAAAATAAAATTCCCAAAGAAGAATTGTCCTAATCACAAATATAAAATATTTACTTAAATATTTCAAGTTTGGTGAATGACTTAATAACACAAATCAATATTAGAAATGAAAATGTTTAAATATCTAACAAAAATATAAACACAAAAACACTAATGCACATTACAACATAAAAACATGCATGGGGAATATTCACTATCTTATTTCACCTACTGCCAAGATGTGTATATCGATGACTTCATTCAAAATTATTTCATTTTTCACTTTTTTAAACATACCCAGCATATTAAATATGATCTTACAGTACACTGAAAATAAAATTGTCTTATGTGCACATGATTTCTTTGATGGCTCATTTAAACTTCCTTTAGTAACTGATTTATTATGATTAACGAGATTTCAAATATACTTTCACAAAAGGGATTTTGGGGGAAAAAAAGTACTAAAATGCTTTTCTCGTGTTCAAGTCGGTGAGAAAATAATGACCTCCCTTTCAAATTCTAGTCTTGTAACCTATTCTTATCTCTACTAATAATAAAGGAGAATGTGTGTGTGTCTTGGTCCTCTACAGGGCAGATCGCGGGCCTTAGAGCTATGAAATTTGGTACAAACATTCTTTGGAGGATGGAAATGTGCACCTTAGGGCTGTTTCTTTTCATTTTAATTATAATTTTAATTAATTAAAGAGTAAGCGAACTTTTAGCGTTTTTCCTTAATAACTTTTGCAAATATAACAGGACAAAAATCATTTTTACACCAGCTGAAAGTGCAAAAAATTACCTTTTCAATGATATAAATTAAGTTGCCTCAAAATGCTTTCTTTAATTTAAATAACCTTTTAAGAATATTTTTGGCACAATTTACAACAATACTTTTCATTGTTGCAACGCAATTCAAACCATTTTCATTGTTTAAATAAATATTTATTTGCATGATTCTCTTTCATCGTTGAAAGCTAAGGTAATATCTTAATGTTTAATGATATGTTTTAGTCAGCATAATAACATACAGCTAATATGCTGCTGGACGTAAAATGTACAGCGACATTTTAAATTTAAAATTAAATGCATATGTTGCAAGAGGAATATGAGAGGATGCCGACAACGGGCAATTGTATGCTACATGACACAGCGGCTATTGAAAGAACATGGGTTAAATATCTATCAAAATTTGAAGTTTAAAATTACTTTGTTAAAGGAACCATGAAAATCAATTTATACATAAGAGATTCAGTTGAAATTATATTCCCAGCGAACAAGCTGGTCGCCGAAGGCAGCTAGTCTTCCATAATCTCTACTAATAATAAAGGAGAATGTGTGTGTGTCAGTCTGTGTGTTGGCACTTTACAGGTCAGACCGCTGGACCTAGAGCTACGAAATTTGGCACAAACATAGTTTGGAGAGTGGGAATGTGCACGTTGGAGCTCTTTTTTTTTTTTTTTGAAATTTTATTTACAATTTTAATTAATTAAAAATTAAGCGAAATTTTGCCATTTTTCCTTAATAACTTCCGAAAATATTACAGCACAAATATCATTTTTACACCATCTGAATGTGCAAAAAAGTACATAATGTTTTCTCAAATTTTAATAAATTTTAAAAAATATTTTTTGGCATAATTTGCAACAACACTTTTCATTGTTTACATTACCATTTTCATTGTTTAAACAAATATTTAATTGCATAGTTCTTGTTCATTATTGTAATCTGAGTTAGGATCCTAATATATTTTGCTTTCATATTTTATTTCATCAAGATTTTAGTGAAATCTGTAAACCAAGTTCTCCGAGATATTGCTTTGCTTATATTAAGAAACATAAACTGAAAGTTAATGGTTGCTGTGTTTTCATTCTTTTTTCAACATGTTTTAATCCAGCTAACACACCGCCGACCATAAAATGTGCTGCATCATTTTAAGGTTGAAATCAAATGCATATTTTACAAGAAGAATAAGAAAGTGAAGATAGTGCCGACAACGTGGAATTAGGGGTTACTGGACATGGCCAGTTATTTGACTTTATTAGGAACATTTATGTAGACAATGAACAGAAGAGGTCCAAGATCATTAATAGAACATGTGCTAAATATCTACCAGAATGTGACGTTTAAAATTGCATTGTTAAGAGAGCCATGAATATAAAATGATGCAAGATTCAACTGAAATCCTATTCCCGGTGAACAAGCTGGTCACCGAAGGCGGCTAGTTAATAATAAATCTATCCATCACATTCTTGGTGTTAGTTTTATTCCTCCCCTCTATTTTATCTACAGGCTGATTGGAACCACCCACCCACTCACATATCATCTATGCAAGAGGAATGAAACTAATGATTTAATAAAAAAAACAGTTGTAACAACCCACAGGCATAGGGAAAAAAGGAAATGCATTGCTAATCAGTAACAAGGTAAATTTTAGATGTATCTTTTGTATAGATTTATAATTACACACTTATTATATACAGGGTGCGTACTCAAATTTGTAGAAAAAAAGTAAGCACTTTTTAAGCACCTTAAGGGGGAAAAGTAAGGACTCGCAAAATCTTTAATGCTGATGATCATCTTTTTTTTCTTCTTTTAACTAAACAGGATTTAAGTTATAAAATATAGGTACAGGAGAGAAATTTAGTACCTATCCTACTGTCACGACTAGAATATATTCTCATTAACTTGTTACAGGAAAGCATTTCTACATGCAGAAAAATAAACCAAAAATACTTATGTAACAAGATTTTGAGGCACAAAATTAGAATGCTAAATCATTAATTTCATTTACTTTTATACATAAAATAGTTCTTTGCTCGGAAAACTCATAACATCTTCTTAAAAATAACGAGTTTTTAAGCACCATGATAGAAATAAACACTCTATACAAACTTTGAATAAAAAGTAAGCACTTTTAAGGGCCTTCTAAAACGAAAATAAAAAGTAAGCAGTTTTCAAGCACTTTTCATGACTGTACGCACCCTGATATAGTATTTCACTAAATTCACATACATATCCTATTAAAAATTATGAGTATCTGAAGCGCAACCCCATGTTGTAAACTTAAAAATTTTTAGATGCAGAATTTATAACTGAAAACACAACAAATAATTTTTTAAAGACTATGTGTTTTCAAAACACAATTTTCCCTTGAAATAATTAGCATGCATATATTTCATTTGTCTTCTACATACCTTTGGGTTAAGGCAATTCTCACACTTCTCAAACGTGAACTTTTTAACGCCAAATTGCTTTTCGGGATTTTTTTGCAGTTTCTTCATCTTCTTCCTGGATATAGCATTTTCAGAAATGGGCCTTTTCTCCGCTGAAGAAGAATCTTCTGAACAAGTCTTCTGCTTATCAGCAACTTGCTTAGAAGCTTCTTGGACAGGTCTAAGAACAAAAAACATTAAAGAATTACACAGTTCAACTAAAATAAAGAGTAATGTAGAGAAAAGAATCTTTTAATTAATGCAATTGACAATTTCTAAGCAAGTAATGATGTGAATATGAGCATTTCTAATATTCATTGATACTAACAAAAAATAAAATTATACAAAATGTGTGGCATATTTTTATTTCTTTATGTTTTAGTCTTTAAACCATCAAGAAGTCAAACAAGACTTTTCCATTCATAATTAGTTCACCTTGTTTAGTTCTAAACCAGCTAATTCAAATTTGTTTGCAAGTTTCTAAAAACTGTGCGAGTAAAATGCTTTTCATATATACAGATTTGATAACATGATAAAAAGTATGGTTTACCCACTTTAAAAGCTCATTCTCCGATTCCAAACTAAGAGCTGTGAGATTGAAATAACTGGATATTCATTACTAAGTATCATTTTTATTACAAATAATGCCTCAAAAAATTTTGAAAAATAGCTACAAGAATAAATCAGCTTCATAATAAAGAAAAACACCAAAATATCAATTTTTAGCTACTTACCTTAACTTAAAATAGTGAAATATATGTGTACTCAATAACTGAAATAAAATCTAATTTTCATCATTTTTTAAAGAAGAAAAATTATAAGTCAAGTTTATTAATCCAGATCAATCAGATTTAATAACGAAAAAATAACGATCTCTGAGACACATTAAGAGTGGTTTCAGAAACATTTTATCAGAATATGAATTACAATTTTATATTGGAGCCAGTGATTCAATTGAGAAGATTTCTAATAAAATTAAATGAATGAGGCTGTAAAACAAGCATGTTAATAAAAAATTCATAAATAAAACAAAATCTATCATGATGCAATTGTGGCATTTACAACATGCAAATTGATAAATTAAAGAACTACATAATAATATTACACGAATTCTGTCAATTTAGAATTACAATAATATTTAACTTAGAAAATGTGGACTGAAATTATATTTAAGCTTTAACAATATACATAAAAATACTGATTTGCTTATTTCTAATACCTGATAATTATTCCCCACATTTTCACAGTTAAATTTTCAAAATACACTAATTTTTTAACATGGGTCTAATCATTCAGGCAGAAATTAGAAGAGAAATCTTATTTTATTCCACACATTTACCTCTCTCATTCAATACAAGATTTATAAAATCTATGAAACCAATTTGTTTTAAAAGACAAATAATTCATGCGGTATTTATTGGGCAATATGATATAAGAAATACTTGGTAAACATTCAGTAAATAATTTCAGATTTACTTATATTCACTTCTACCTTAAATTCTATATTTAAAAAATCAGAAGGATCAATCAGCATTGCCAAGAATTTGCTGATCTAATGCATCAAAGATTAAAATTGTTTAATCACATCCTTCTGCAGTTTGGTTATGAAAACCAACTGTAGTTCGGTGAAATCTAAACTCGCATCAAAACTGCAATTATAACTGTTTTCCGACAGCAGCCAAGAACTGCTTAAAAAATCAGATAGTGTGCATATCTAAATGGCATAAAAATAAGGAAAAGGTGTTATTGGAGCTGCAAAGTTGAGCAGTCTATCCCTGATCAGCAGGAAATTCCAAAATTGGAATTATTTCAAAACCTTCCTTTCTGTTTTTACTATTACAGTGGAACCTCGGAAATCCGAACAACAGGAATCCGAAATTTTGGATAATCCAAACATCCTTTTTTTTTTAATTTTTTGAAAGAATTTTATTAAAAAATGTAGGAAAGTAACAATTAGGAATCAGAAACAAAGTTAATGTTTATTCCTAACTTAAAAGAAACATTTGAATTGGTATTCAAGAATGAAGACATCACCTTAAAGGAACTAAGCCTGTAGCATTGGATGAACTCGTTATTCCGGAAACAGATATTTTAATCCTCTCTTGACAGTTTTTCGGCACTTTTGTCTCTGAAAAATATATCTTTCCACTCCCTGAAAGTCATACAGCGCCTGGCTGCAAAAATCCATATCCGGAAAAATCTTAATGAAAAAATTGCACTTCTGTGGGTTCCTGATCATTCTGGGGTTTCTTGGAATGAAAAGGCAGACTCTATCGCAAAGCAAGTATCAGACTTTTCACCTTATATAGATTGGATTGCCTCAGAAGACATTCTTCCCCACCTCAAACAGCAATCATTCCAAATAACTGAAGAAAACTACCATAAAAGTAAATATCAATTATTAATTGGAAACATCCCGGACATTCTAACCATTTCTAAATGGACTGGTAACCGAGTACAAGATAGATTAATTGCTCGCATTATTAGCAAAACTATCACAACCCCAGGTCTTTCTAGATTCAACCTCCATCCCGATCCTTTGTGCAGAGTATGCAACGAAATAAATGACATCTCTCACATTCTACTAAGGTGCCAAAAATATGCATCTGTTAGAGTTACACTCTGGAGAAAATTAAATATAGTTTCTGCAAACATCACTTATGATGTACTTTTGTCTCATGTTCTAGGCAACAAGAATCAACTTCTCATCTTTGTTCAAACTCTGAAGTACTTCGACGTTGATTAGCTGCATCCATTTGGCAACAAGTGTTTCGGATCCATTGTTTATTCTCCATTTCGACGTCCTCTGAATTACCACTGGGATTGGTTTAATACTGTCAAGGACTGTTTCAACCTTTGCTATGGAACTACCTGCTCAGGTTTTTCTGGAATGATTAGCACTGCATCTAATTGAAAGTAGGGGATAATAGCCATTGTTGCTTCAAATCCCATAACTCAAGTTCAAGTTCAACTAAGCCTGCTTGCAGCTATCTCTTTCTGTACTCTTTCACAGAGTACCCAAAGTCAACACTCTACTGCATCTGGTATATCAAGAGTAATTTAACAAATTTTCCGGATAATCCGAATTTTCCGGAATCCAAACAGAGGTCTGCCCCAATGAATTCGGATTCCCGAAGTTCTACTGTATTATTATTTCTCCTCTTCTAAATGGTTTTTAACTTGTTTCATTTTAAAATGTATATCTTCCCTATTACATATTTAAATATATCCTTTATTTTTCTAGATATAAATCACTTATTCAAATAAAGATCCTTGGAGAAAGTTCTCCATAGAGAAAAATAGACATATTTTTACTTTTTAAAACCAGAAAATGTGTATTAGCTGAAAGAGGAAACCGATTGCATAGACATTAAAATCAGCTCATTTAATTCTATTGTATTTAATACTTCAAAAAATTTAAAATAAGGCATGGAATGTAAAAATCTTGGACTAATAAAAGTTATTTTTTTTTAATCTGTCATTATATTTGAAAATTATTGCAAATGTCTTTTTACAATGCAAGTAACAGTATAGTATCAAGCATTATGTTATAAAGACATTCAAAATATTTTTCTGTATCTTCTTTTAATAACAGAGAAGCAGAACTTTAACTTGAATACTCCCTTCCCTTCGAGAATAATTTATTACCATTATGATATTCACATCAAAATTATTTTAAATCTACAAAACTATAAACTAAAATATTAAAAAACTCACGGTGGTCTAACATAAGGTTGACATATCCAAGGTGGATACGGAAGGCCATATTCTTCTAATGAATCTGAACTGTCTGTCAGAGACAGAGCCTAAAAAAAATTTAAGGTGCATTTAAGATACAATGCAGAAGTTAAATATAGTGAATACCAAAAAAACACTATAAGCGTTTTTGCTTTATTTTTTAGCACATCTAAGATTATTTATTCAAAGAAAATGGTGAATGAGACCAGAGAACAATAACAGGGTGGCTACAAAAACTGTGAAAAAAATTTCCCTGACTTTTCCTTGACTAAACTTACAACATTTCTCTGATTTACGGATACTAACTATATTAGTTTCCTGGCTTTCTCCCAACTCAGAATCACTGTATGTGTACAATATACACTTTTACAAGTTATTTAATATGACAAAAAAATATTTTTATGAAATTTAATTTTAAAAAAATGGAATGAACATACTTAACTAATAAAACAGTATATTACATTTCTTATGTGTTAAAAATCCTGGACATTTTAACAAAATACTTTGCTTCTAAAACTGCATAAGAATTCTAAGAAACATTAAAACTACTCTTCGCAACACAAGTTAAATTATATAAACAGTAAAGGTTATTATGATCTTTGCACAGAACTTTAAAACAGTTCAATAACTACATAGTACTCTTTTCATGAGTACCAGAATAACATGTTGCAGCATAAATCTAAAAATAGTATAATTATACATACCTAATAATATATTTTAGCAAAGATTTAAACAAGAGAAACTGCCAAAATATTACTTCAAATCCTTATTCTTTAACAAATCATAAGAAATTAATTGCTCTAATCAAAAACTTATGCTCTTATAAATGAATATGTTTTTTTTAATTCCATTTATTATTACAAATAATGCTAGACATAAGATACTAATTTATAGATAATAACTCAAGTAACTATTAATTTTCCCTGATTTTTAGGTATTTTTACGATTTTCCGATTTTTCCAAATCGATAAAATTCCCTGACTTTTCCCTGATATCCCTGAATTCCAGGTTCTGTCGCCACTCTCAATAATAACAATATACATATAAACATTAATAACCATTACATTATAATCACTAGAGATCTCATGATACCACTGATTCAGCTTACAAAACAATATACATAAACACCACAGACAAATTAGGTCTCTTTACTTCAACAGCAGAATTCAACTCTGATTTCCGACATAAGAACAGTGGTGGTGAACCTATGACCCGATGGGTCAGACACTAACCCAACAAAGGCATTTTAAATGGCCCATGAGTTGATTTTTACAAACTTATTTTTTTATAATAAAAAAAGAGAACAAACAACCAAAAAGATTTAAAAAATAAAGTAAAAATATCTAGTGTCAAATTTATAAAATATATTCTTTACGAAACAATTTTATATCAACGAAGAAACATGCTAAACCCCTTTTAATGGTGTTTAAGTCAAAATATTCAAGTGAAAAACTGTTTTCCTCGATGAATTTTGTAAAATCTACCAACAGAAATAAATTCAAAAATTGACTACAGAATGCGTCAAATACGGAACATGAACCCAATATTAAGAGGCTTTCTGAAATTGAGTAGTGGTGTACCCAATATAGACAAACAAGGTTCATGAACTGAAGTTCATGGACCAATAATGGTAATTCTATCAACATAATACTCATGATTGTAATAATGCTATAAGCATGCATATATGTATATCATAATGATAAGAAATCAGAAAAAGGAAATTGTATTACAATATTCGCTGAAAAACACTTCAATATTGGCAATCGGATAATGTAGGTAAAGCAAATAATGGATTTAAATTCAAAAACAGCAAAATGAAAAGGAAAAAAATAAACTAAATAAATACAAAAAAAGATAGCATAAATTTAAATCTAAGGGATTATTAACAGAAATTACCTTACTTCATACTTATCCTTTAATTCTAAGACAGCAGAAATGAATTCTTCTATGTTGTTGGCAGTGGCTATCTTCTGACGTATTTCTTTATTTTCTTCTATGATAAGACTGAAAAAAAAAAAGAGTTCAGTAATCCAAAACAAGCAAAATAAACCATTAAAATTTCATCGGAAAATGTACATCTTTACAGTCATCGAAACTCAAGTTGATAGTACAGAGAAAACTACAAATTGCTACAGCATGCCCAGTTAAACAGTCCTGAATATGATTCTAATGTATTTAAAGGTAACTGGTATATTTGAACAGAATTTAGTTTTAGTATCAGTTATTTAAACTCTGTGGAATGAAATCAATATACAGAGATATCTAATAGCATACTAATATCCATATTTCAGACCAAAGTTTTTTTTTAATTTAATGGATCTTTTTCAATAAGCAGATGAATTACAACATTTACATGCGATTTGACGGCTCATAGCTTTTTACAAACAGTCAACTGAAGTCTCACTAACTGTAGCTAAAATTTGCCACAGAACTCAAAAATTTAGTACATTAAAGTCAAAATAAATTCAACTAACCAAAATGTAACCAAGTCATTTGATGTAAAGAAATATCATCAGAACAGAAATACAGAATACATAAATAAATACAGAAATAAATATGTGTAACTTTTTAAAATGTATACTACATTTTTAAACTGAAAAATAATCTTTTTGAAGAAACTTTTAAAAAACAATGCTGACAAAAGCAATTTTACAGCAATTTATTTTCTACTTACATTAGTAATTACAATATATTCAATGATGTACTTTTATTATATTTAATATACCACGGCAAACAAATAAACAATTTATGATAAAACACTGCAATTTAATAATATGCAATCCCCTGCATTACTTTAGCATAATTTTCAGTCAAATTTATAGTAACCTCATAGTGTTTATTGCATTCAACAATGAATGTGGGAAAAAAATTATTGAAATACAAAAGTAATCATACCAAAGCAAATACCAGATTCAAAAAACGAGAAAAAATTTTGCAGGGTTTTTTTCGTATGAAAACTTACACAAATTGAAAAATGCCTACCTTAATATCCTAGTTAATTTAAATATTCTACTTAAAACATAAAGTTGGAACAGAATATCAAAGGAATTCTGTTCAGAAATTTAGCTTTGCAATCCTACAACTTGGATAACTTTTGTAAATTTAGCATTTAAATAGATGCAAAAATAAATTTAAAAAAACAGATACATAATTTTTTTTAAATTGTGACTAGTTAAATTTCAATTTCTACGTATTAAAAAACAACTTGGTGTTTCTTTTACACATTCATTAACCTTTTAACATTAGGCTATTTTTAACCGCTCAAAAGAATACTTGTGCATCGAATAATCGCATTTTTAGTCTTAAAACTAAAATTTTTTCATTAATTAGTTTTATAATTTTACACAAAAATTACATTGAATCTATAAACATCTTAAGTATTATATGCCTTCTGAGATGAATGAAAATGACAGCCCTTTTCCAAAACAGAAGATTATTAGACAGCAAAGAAAATGATTCAGTTAATCTTAAGTTAAGCTGCTTATATGCAACTCTTGCAAACATATCTAAATAATGCTTTTCAATATAAAGGAAACTGCCATTTAAATACAATGGTATAATAATATTTAACTCAACTGAATGACAGAAAATAAGTCATTTAATCAATCTATAACAATATAGCCCGCAATATTGTATGGAACAGCGAGACATGATTTCTTGTCTGACGCAAGAGATAAGATGCATTACAGATAAGTGAAATTGAGAAAGAAAGCACAGGTTACAAATTCATTTCTTTTAACAAATCATTAACAGAATTTCTTACCTGCACCGGCAATTCAGCAAATATAATGATTAAAGAATATTATGCTAGAAACCGATTCTTCATTTTTAATCTGAGGTTGAAAGAACACGAGATGAGAAGGGTAGAACTCCTTCGATTCAAATCTGCAACAAATTATACAAAACCTGACTTGGTTCTTGGGGAACTTCCAAATCATCCTCTTTATTGAACACTGAGTTTGATTGCCACCTAACAAGTAACTGGCAATGTACTCACGCTTTAATAGCGAAGTTATCAGCTTAAGGTTATAAATATCAGATTTAAAAATTCATTTTCGAAAAGTTCTATTCTGTTGGTAAAAAAATATGTATATACATTCTGTCTAATTAGTCTGTAAAAACTAAAAAGGGGATATCTCACTGCAGAGAACAGATTAAATCATAAGTGGTTAGTTTCTATTTGCAAACTTTAGAATGTATCTAGTAAATCCACATAATGGTCATAAATTTAAAGTTTAAATTAAGGTACTTTTCCGTTAGCCGGGCGCAAGCAAAAACTCGCCAAATATTGTAGAATTCCACCAAATTTCTTACAACCATTCTCTTGGCGACTTGGCTCGCGTTTGGTTCACAAATGGCGATATTTGCGCCCGGCTAACGGAAAAGTACCTAAATTAAATATGATAGTGCAGTAATTAATAATAAATGTAGAATGTAATTTTAAAGATGAACTGAAAATCTTCCAATTATGAAACTGAATTACATGGATATAAGTTTCATAACATTCAAATATGGTTCAGGGAGAAATGTAAAAAATGCCATTAAAACTACTTGTTTAGTTTATAAATCAATCTTTAAATAACATAAAACATGTGTGAAGCATGCAAAATATCTTACCTGAAATTGAATTTCAGCAATGCTTCTCAAAGTTAATTATGCAACAGAGATCAAAATAAAAAATCTTACCTTTAATTCCTTTCTCCCCCTAAACCATGTTTTGAAAAACCATAAATGAAACAATTTCTGACTTAAGAGGATTGCATTTTTAATGCCCTCAAAGCACGATCTGATAAACTTTCATCGGATATATTTTTTCTGTCTCTGGATAGTGTTTATTTAGTTGCAAATGCAATCCTTAATAATATAATAAATGTGAAAGTGTGTCTGTCTGTCTGTCTGTCTGTTTGTTAAGCTTTCACGACCAAACCACAAAACCGATTTGGATGAAAATTGGCAGAGTTGTAGCTTGAAACCCGAGAACGGACATAGGCTAGGCGAAATCACGTTAAATTAATTATTTTTGACTACAGATTAAAAATAGTTAACAAAGAAAGCCCATTGACTCCGCGATTCGCGATGAAGATTTTTATTTTTCATTCTACTGTCACGTGATCCTTCAGGAATGCGAAAACATGTGAAATAAATTATTTTTTAAATCAACTATCACGTAATCCTTTTATCCGCTGTAACTTCGGAACAAAGTGTCCGATACAAATTATTTTTATACCGTCTTAAAGATAAAAATTTTACCTTTTCAATGATATTAATTTTATTTCTGTGACATTTTTCATTCAATTTTTATTAATTTTTTAAATTTTACGTGCAAACGATTTTGAAATAACGCAAATTTATACCCACTTCGCTGCTAGGAAAGAGTTAGACTTTCAACCAATTTATCTTTATTTCTGAAAATTTTGCTTACGTTTATAAATATCTATAAAACAAGGCAGAAATTACATGTATCTGTCTGTCTGTCGGTCGATTGGTCGATCACAAGAACTCCTCCTAAACGGTGAACGTTAGCGTCATGAAATTTACACACAAGGTGCTATTTTCAACTTTCAGAGTTAATTAGTTCTAAAGATATTTAATTAAATAACGAACATTAGCCGCTTTTAAGCCTATTGCTTAGACGTTTTTTGCCAGTAACTTCTGAAATCTTTATTAGAAAACAATTATTTTTATGCCATTTTAAAGACCAGAAAATGATCTTTTTAATGCTATTAATTACATTACGATGAAAAGCTTTTTCTGATTGTTATTAAGGTTTAAAAATATTTTTGTAACGTAATTTCTAACAAGTCTTTTTATTCTTATAGGAATAAATTCAAGCCAAATTACTGTTTCGCGCTCGGGCTTTTGCCAGTTTTAAAGTTAATATAAGAAAATATTGCTTTCTTTGACCATTAACAGCAAATGAGACTTTACACTTCCGGTTTCCTGTTGTCGTAGCATTTGCAGCTTTTAATGCGGTTACACAGTGACCCAATGACGTTAGTGAATTATTCTCTAGATGTTTTGTTTAACTTTCACAGTGAGGTATTACAGAATATCCATCTGTAGATAAGGTAATGGGCGTTAACAAGGAACATCATATACTGTAGAGCTCTCCAACATCTTAGAATTGTCAGGGCACCTTCCGACAAGCCGAGATTGAATGCTGGTGTGCCAGTACTACTAATACGCAACCTCGATATACCGAGTCTGCGCAATGGCACACGGTCGCAAATTACACACCAATGTCCAAACGTCATGAAAGCTACTGATATGACTGATATAGGGAGAAGAGAGAGTATTTTAATTCCACGCCTTCCGATAATGACGAAGGATTTTTCATCTCAGTTCAGAAGGCAACAAATCCCTTTAAAAATGTCATTTGCCAGGCGCAGGGCCAGATACTGAAAGTGGCAGATGTACATTTGGAAAAACCATATTTTTCGCATGGGCAACTATACATGGCGTGTTCACGTGTGTCCAGCCCACACAACCTCTACATCCATGCAAATAATGTGGAATACAAAAGTATATTAGAATAGATAAACAATTTACATAACTATATCAGCATACATGTACAGTACACTCCTGTCAGCCGTCCAATTAAGTAATATCTCCGTCAGAACTTTTACTTTCCCCTTTCAAAATGCAACAAAACGTTTACATTCGTGAATTAAAAAAAAGAATAATTCAAATTCTTCGCGCACGAAGTCGCGGGTAACAGCTAGTATAGTAATATAGGAAGTATACAACCTATAGTCAAAGCAAATGCTAATGATCATAAAATGCACAAAAACAACAGAGCAGCTCATGAACATAATGATAGATTTAACAGCAAATTTAATTCTTTTTAATAAAATAATTTTTAGATTTGCATTAATTAATAATGACATTTTTAGACATTAGAATGAAATAAAAATGATACATAAAATTATTAAAAGCATGTTTCCTATTGCAGTGATAAAAAGCATAATTTTGAATAAAACCAGATATTAAAAATCCTTCAAAAAGATTGTACAAAAAACTGACACTAAACTTTTTCATTTTAATTCACATATTCAACAATTCTATAAGAAACTGTTTGCAATGCAGCTCTTGTAATTTAAGAGATTTTATAGAACTTCTGCAAATGCAAAATTTTATGAACTGATTTTTAAATAGCTATAAACTGACTGACCCAGTCCGAAGAGCATTTTTCAAGTTTAATACAGCACTTAAAACCAGTTTTCCTTTTTAATGTTTTTGATACAAAACTGTGTTTGAATCAATGAAATAAAAGCCTGATAAAAGATGTTTGAAAATCTACTTATCGATCAGAAAATATTGAAATCAAAGAATCACAGCAAACAAATATGATATTTAAATTAAAAGGATTATTATATGGTCTTTTCAATTCTTAAGGGCAGTAAATGGTAGAACTTTACTTCTTGTTAACCCCAACAGTTTTGTCTTGTCACTTTAGTTTAAAGGATGCACTTTTCTTTTTTCTTTGATAATTCTCAGACTAATAATATTGTCAGCATAAATGTTTTGATGTTCTTCAACACCAAACTTTTTTTGTGATTGCCATGAAATTCCCCTCAGCTTCAAAGAGCACAATAATGAATCATGGCTTGCGGGCCATCTATTAGGATTGCAACTGCACTCATGTTTTAATTCTTATCCCCTTAAATCTAACTGAACACCTGAAGACGCCCTTCTAAGTCTTTGATTGAAAATCATCTAAATGCCCTATTAATCCTACAATAACACATTACCATAGGAGAAGAAAAAATGATACAATAAACCACCAAAAATTATTACAAAATTTTTGATATATAAAAATGCTTTTATATAGATGTATTCTGCCTCTATTACATATATCTGCTATTATAACATAATAAAAATATACAAGTGAATACATAAGACTGCTTGTTTTGCCAATATCAACCCTCCGTCTAATACAAGTCAGGGGTCGATCCAGGTTTTTTCTTTTAGGGGCCCATTTTTGTGGAAAAAAATATTTTTGTGAAAAATAAAAATATTTTTGTGGGGGAAAAATTATTTTTGTGAAAAATAAAAAATATTTTTCTGAATTCTTTTTTTTTTTTTTTTTTTCATGTAAAACCTTCAATTTTAGCAGTCATATTTCTATATTTTACGTGAATTTGAGTTTTGTGAAGGGGCCGCTTTTATGAATTTGAATTTGTGAAGGGGCCGTTTTTATGAAGTGGAATTTTGTGAAGGTGCCGTTTTTATGAAGTGGAATTTTGTGAAGGGGCCGTTTTTATGACGTGGAATTTTGCGAAGGGGCCGTTTTTAAGAATTTGAATTTTGTGAAGTGCAAGTACTACCTTGATCTGTATACTCTAATTATAACTTAACCACAAATGAGAGTCGAGACAGTTGCGGTTATAATCAAGAGTAACAAAATTAATTCTTCCATATGACACTGAAGCTCACTTTTGTTTCATTATTTCATTTAAAAGAAAAGTGTCAGATTTTTTATGTATACCAATTGCAATTTTAAAATCATGATGAAGAGATTAAACACCTATCCTTACCAATGATGGCACAGTTTGAATATATGTCCTCTTGCATAAGATATTGGGCAAGGATATAATTTGACAAGTTGCAAATACTCTAACGCCATCTCCCAAACTGTAGGATTGATTCCATGAAATAATGCAGGATTATGGAGACTACCTTCTGCAATGAAGAAATATTTTATTGCTTGAATGAAATTTACTACATAAAAAGTGTACAAAAATTAAAGCAAACATGCCTAGATTTCTATAGATTTATTCAGGGGGGAAAAAATCTTTCACTTTTAAGAACTAGAAGTCTACTACATAATGAAAGAGAGATAACTCATATAAACATCTTCTCACAATTTATTAAATACATTTCAAAGAATTTTTCAAAATAAAATCAAATTGTATTTAATGTTTACAACCTGTCATTTTGTTATGTGTTAACAAGTTGTTTTCAGTATACGTTCAATGGGACACAGAAAAAATCATGAGTAGCAAATAAAGAACTGTAGGTACTTACGTATTAACACCACCGCAGCTACAGATTGGCAGTAATGCGCCAATAAAGAGATTGGCGGCACTTAAAAACTGCCAAATCTGTAGCTGTATTGGCGTTAATACTTAAAAACCGCCAAATCTGTAGCTGCGTTGGCGTTAATACGCAAGTACAAAAACCACCAAATTGGCGGCACTTAAAAACTACCAAATTTGTAGCTGCGGTGGCGTTAATACGTAACTACCGAACTGTAATACCTTCAAGTAAGCAGCATATCAGAGTACATTTCAAACAGATACTTAAGAGAAAGTGGAGACTCTCTTCTAGAAAAAAAATGTTGCAATGTTGCAGAAAGCAATGTTGTCATGTTTTTATTATTTTTTTAAGAAAGGGAAATCAAGAACAAAGAGTTGTAGTTATTTAAAATAAAATCAAGAATTCTGGTTTAGCTCTGGAAGGGGCTGCAGCCCCATAGCCCCCCCCCCCGGATTCGCCACTGCTGGGGGTTAATGTTTGATACTGGTTGACAGACAACTTGCAGGTACAAATTTCTTAACAATAGATGCCACTCAATTAAAGATTTAACTTTAAGGTGGATTTTAAAATGATCAGATGGATATGCACAACATGGTGATAAACTTCATATCCAAATTAAGTACCCACCAAAATTCATGTTAATTGCCTGAAATTTGCTCCTTCAAATTTTAATCTTTTTAAAATCGGTATAAAACAGTGTTTTCGGTTATAAATGTACTAAATTACAAAATAAATGTTTCTATTTTAAATTGTTGTTAATCGCTTTTATGATCAATACACACAACACACATGAAACCACAACAATCAATCAATAATTACCTGCAATCATCACTCCATCTACACCAGTTTCTTTAAAACACCTTTGAACATCTTCTAAGTTTTGAATGTTGCCATTGGCAAACACCGGAATTTTAACACTGCACCTGAAAGAAACAAGTAAATGCTTACAAATACTGTCTACAAGTTTAAAAAGTAAACGTATTCTTAGCTATCCATAACAAATGGGTTGGCCAAAAAGTATGCAATTTTTTTTTTTTTTTTTTTTTCCGTATCAAAGAAACATGATTTTTCATTGAATCAAAAACTTAAATAATAATTTGCGAATTTTGTTCAATTTTATGATTCCACATTCAGTAAAAACTGAATTTTTACAAGTAGAAGACAATCCCATGTATAATTTAATATCCTCATGAATAGTAGAGGTTTTTCAACTCAAGACACTTTTTAAACAGGGAAACAAATAGATTAAATAAAAAGTAAAATTAACAATTAGATTAAATATTTTTATATTAAGTATAGTTCTGTAAAGCCTCAGTAATGACAACTTAAGCACTTAACGCAATAGTGACCAGTGATATTCATAAGGCTATGTGCCAAGTGGTACTGATGCATTAATACTGTGAATTTGTTATAGAGTTTTAAAACAGGGGCGTGGCAGTCTGCAGTTATATCATGAATGGAAAAGTGGAACAAGAAATTAACATCAAATTTCCCACTATAATAAATGAACTATTTGGCTTAAACTGGGAACGGAGACACTGAACATGCTACAGCAAACTAACAGCATTGAAGCAATAATCCTTACGTAATGTTTTGAGTGGCATAGGCCCAGAGGCAATGCTTATGTTTTCTGATATCCATGGAATTATCAATCAGAAATTCAAACCCAAGTGCCAGATCATCAACAAAGAGTGATATCAATAAGCTCTGTCGCATATAAGAGAGGATATTTTGCAAAAGTAAGGGGATATGTGTCATGCAAGGAATTGGAATTTGCACAATAATGCATTCTGTCGGCAAGAACTTATTCAGGGTTCTTACTGATTTTTAAAATTAAAAATTAAGGAGTATTTAAGGAGTTTTCAAGGAGTCAAAATTTACGCATGAAAAAGGGTTAATTTTTAAAGTACACAGAAATAACATTAAGAGTATTTAAAACATTGCTAATAACTCAAATAAATGTGGTTATATTTATTTCTTTTATAAGTTTTTACTAAGCTGATTTATCCAAGAATGCCATGTTAAATCTGTTTATATGAAAGTAGAAAGTACAACTGCCCAAAAAGATCAAATAGTTCATTACATACCATGATTTACCATGTTTCAAATAAAAAACTATTTCCATTAATTTTTTTTAGAATTTAAATTCTTAAATAATTTCCATGCCTAACTGTGCACCTTATGTAGTGCACAGTGATCCAGTATTTAAAATATAGAGGTGCAAAGAGAGACATGGATTTCGATATTAGAAACTGTTTTTCGGCATTTTCATTGCTTATAAAATAGTATATGAAAAAAATAAAATTAACAAAATTTCTTTATTATCACAACTAATTTAGCTAAAATTGATTAATAGTATCTATTTTCCTTCAACTCCGCCATCACAATATATGTCCTTTACAACAAACGTTACAATTTAAAGACATACAGTTAAGTTTTCGAAATAATTCAAGAGACATTCTCAATTTGCCCATTCTATTGTTTTGTTTATTACTGATTGGCACTTAAAACCAATTATTAAATTTGGGATACTGCTAGGAGATGAACATCAAATCGTGGAAAGAGCAACGCAAAATACTGGGTAATTGATACGACGACGATTTAGAATCCTTTTTACCGGTGAAACGTAGTAGGCATTTAATAAAAGAAATGTTAAAAATTGAAAATCAAGGAGTTTATAAGGAGTAGAACCCAAATTTAAGGAGTTTCCATAGTGCTTGAAAATTAAAATCGTTTTCAAGGAGTTGTTAAGGAGTTTTCAAGGAGCGTACGAACCCTGTTATTATTCATGAGTTTCGTACCAATTGCAGCATGTACTGATCCTGCATCCACCTTAATTGTCAAATTTTGTTAGTGTGGACAAACTCCTTTCCCCAAAGATGAGAATGTAGTTGAAAGGTCACTGTTTTTGTATTGTTGCCAAGATTCAGCACAAATATCAGAAAATTATGGACTCATTGATACAAAATGATTCCCAGGTTCCATTCCATCAATGTCAAGAGAGATGGGAGTGGTGCATCAGCAAAAGGTTACTATATTGAAAGAGACTACATTTAAATTATACAACTAAAACACTTATTTTTATCACAAGAGTTAGTCTCAGAATATTTTGATACCTTTATGTATACAAGCAATCTTACTAAAATTCAGAATGGTAGCTTTGAGTCATTATTTTCTTTCAGTAGAATACATAATTTGTTTTATAGCTTTATTTCAACCTAATAACAATTTGGAACAATTTTGATATACGGCCCCTACTGGTGATATTTTGTAATTTCGGCAACTTTTTTGTTGTGTAAACAAACATGGTGGTGGTTGTGTTGCCTAAACAAACATGGCGACTGTTTTGTTGCATATAGTTCTCTTGTGAACGCGTTGCAGGCAAATTCTTAAAACTTAACCCTCTGAGTAATTAGCTATTTTGATGTACTAGCTTTAAAGTCTTAAAAATTTGCTTTCATTATTGTGTTTAATAAAGTCTCTGAAATCTTAAGAATATTTTATCCATGCTAGTTCAAGAAATTATACATGCAAACATGAATACCTGCTTTTGAACTCAATACGAGAAACGGAAAAATACTTGTAAAACGCTTAGAGGGTTAAAAAAACAACAAAGCGGGAACCTCGTAGCTTCACTTTTTTATTGAATGTTGGGAACCCAGCTTAATTTTTTACTTCCGACATGGAAACTGCCATCTTACGATGCCAAACGTAAAAAGTCGACAAAATCACAAAAGGGCCATACATCAAAGCCAACAAACCCTTGATAAAAATTCACTCACTCACTTTACAGCTTTGATGTGCTCCAAATCACAAAATATCACCAAAAGGGCCATATATCAAAGCTGTACCAACAATTTAACACAGAAAGCCAACAAACCCTTGATAAAAATACACTCACTCACTTTACAGCTTTGATGTGCTCCCAACTGGCCAAACCAGTAAGCGGACCTTTCTGTTCTTTAGTTCTCCCATGCACTGTCAGCAGCTAAAGAGGGAAATGTTAAATGAGATGAAATAAATAACTTGTGAAATTGCTCAATTTTCAGACATGCAATAAGAATTGCCAATAAAAATATTTAATTCAAACTAAATAAGGAAATAAATAAGCTTTATTTTGTATATACGCAATGAAATAATAAAGAGGATGTTTACTGCAAGAGGTGCATAAATACAGATGTCCATTAAAGTTTCGGTCAACAGCAATTCTGAAAATAACAGACACAACACAGGCATGGAACAAAAAAAGCTGAACTTCATAAATAATAAATCGTGTCAAACATAAATACAGAAAAGTAAAATAAGTGTAATTAATCTAACAATAAAATAAATAAATTTATACAAAAAGTGCTTAAGATATTAAAAATATTGTAGAATTATTATATAATAAAAAATTAAGAATGATAAAATCCGATGCCGAAAAAGCGGAAATCCAATGTGTCATGTCTGAAATAAACAATTTTACATAAAATTTCCAAAAATAAAATAACTAATGGAAACAAAACTAGATACATTAAATTTTCTAATCCTTTTCATGAAGTCATTCTATCACATCTACTTGCACAAAACTACAACTATTTTAAGTTATAATGGCACTTCGTAATTTAGTTTAGTTTGTTTAATGCCACATTTTGAAGCTACATGAGGGCAATTTCAGGATGGACCTCGCAGATTTGAACTATGATCACATGACTGGCACCCCTTCCTCCACACTCACAGACCTTTGACCGTCAATGGATCTAATGTGCACCAATCCTACAAGGTTCATCCTAAAACAGCCCTCATACATGAGGGCTATTTTAGGAAGGACCTTGTAGTTTTGAACAATAGCCAAAACTGGCACCCTTCTTTCTAAACTTCCATGTAACCCTCAATGGATTTAATGTGTCCCAGTAGATTTTCTGTGGAATCATGTCTTGAACTCACAACCCTCCAGTCAAGACCTTCCCACAAGGTCACCGGGCCCACAATATGCTATAAAATCTCTAAAACAGAAACTATGTTGAAGGAACTTACGATTGACAAACATTAATGCATAAAATAAAAACTAGTGATTAACTTTCATAAATAAATAGTAAGCAAACTTATCGCCATCTACAGGCGCTAACAGGAACCAACATAATTTTAATGAATTTCCAGATTTGTGAAATGATCAAGAAGCCCTAAACTACAAATATATAACTCCCTTGTTTCATATAGAAACAAAAATCTGTGCAGAATGTGAAATAATATTTATTTTCATGATACAAAGAAATCCCTCTCGTGACCCTAACAATAAAGGTTTTAAGGATAACTGGGCACTTCATCAAAAAATTTTTAAGTTCAATGAACCATTCTCTTTCTAGGTTCTAGCAGTTCTTCATCTCTAACATCTGTTAATACACATATACTTCAAGATCTAATATAACACTTGAAGGGTTAAGTCGAAAGCAATTGCCTATAATTAAATATCTTGCTAATGATAAATATCTTAAAGTAATTAGCAAAGAAAAACGAAAATGCAGCAGTTTCCAGAACTTAAACCCTCTTTCCAAAAAAACAAGCTAAAATTAAATAATTTCTTTAAATGCTGAAAAACCCTAAAGGTAACTTTGTAATATAATGCATTTTTAATATTATTATACTTTATAATTAAGTAAAACTTTCTGAAAATAAGTATTCCATAGTAAAATAGACAGATATACCAATAAAGCCAAAATTAAAAAAAGAAGGTAATACAAGCAATCCTAGATTAATTTGAAGTAAACGAAAAGCTAACAACAAAACAAGGAATCCATTCTAGTTCACTTTTTCAAAGGCTAAGAACTATTTGAAATGGATTCAAAAGAATATTTAGGGAATTTTCTGTAAGAAGCAAGCCTTTTAGGCTAAGACAGAGCTTCTCATAGCCCGAACTCCCCAAACAGAGAAACCAGGTAGCAAATCCACAAGAACAAACATCAAAAGAAAAAGGAAATAACATTAACAACGCTAATAAGACTAACAAAATATTAGCCATCAAGCTTAATTACTAAGCTTTCATAACTTACTATTCCATGGTAAGTTTCAAGATTTCTGAAATGGGTTCACAATCAGTACTGTACGTCTCAATATGTGCTTTCTTAGAAAAATTTTCCAATCACATAACTGCATCGTAAAATAAAAAAATAATTAGTTAAAGGTTCTTAGTCATGTTCAATAGGTATTATACTTACTTGACAACCAGCAGCTTCTAGCATTTGAGCATACTCTATTGTACGTTGAATGTCTTGAAAAACTCTAATTTTGCAAGTCACAGGAATATCAATTTCTTTATGAACTCTTGAAACTACAAGGAAAGAAAGATGACAAATTAATTGCAACAGACCAGATAACTCTTTGTAAAAATTAAATGGATTGGAAAATTATTATTCAAATATTAAGTTTATATGAGTTTTTCTGTTCTGTTACAAACAGATACTCTAAGTTACAATACAGGAACTGCTCGATTAAAGCAATTGCCAAATTCATATATGGCTATTATTTTGAACAAGAAATTGAATTAGTTAGCATCACATACACAAAGAATGAATATATGCACCTTTCTTATTATAACCCAGCGAGCAAGCTTGTTCACTGGAAATATAATTTCAATTGAATCTTGCATTATTTTATATTCATGGTTCCCTTAACAACATAAGCAGATCATAGTAGATATTTAACCCATGTTCTTTTAGTGGCCTTGCACCTGTTCTGTTCATTACCTACGTAAATGTCCTTAATGGAGTCCAAATAACTGACCATGTCATGTAACATCTAATTTGAAGTTGTTGGCACCATCTTCGTTTTCTTATTCCTCTTGCAAAATATGCATTTGATTTCAACATTAAAATGGTGCAACACATTTTATGGCAGTGGCATATTTGCTGAATTAAAACATGCTGAAAAAAGAAAGAGAACATAGCAGCCATAATCATTCAGCATACTGGAAATATTTCTTCATATACCTAATACATCAGAGAGCTTGGTTTACATATTCCACAAAAATTTTATTGAAATAAAATATAAAAGCAAAATGTATTACCTTAGCTTTCAATAATGAGAGAGAAACATGCAATTAAATATTTGTTTAAACAATGAAAACGGTTTGAATTGCTTTGCAACACTGAAAAGTATTGTTGTATATTTTGCCAAAAAAATATTCTTTAAAATTTATTAAAATTAGAAAAAAATTTTACAGCAACTTAATATAATTTAAAAAGTAATTTTTGCATTTTCAGATGGTATAAAAATGATTTTTGTTATGTAATATTTTTGGAAGTTGTTAAGGAAAAATGCAAAAATTTCCCTTAATTTTGAATTAATAAAAATTCTAATTAAAATTTCAAAAACATTCCGAGGTGCACATTCCCATCCTCCAAAGTATGTTTGTGCCAAATTTCGTAGCTCTGGGACCAGCGGTCTGTCCTGTAGAGCGCCAACACATACACACACACATTCCCCTTTATTATTAGTAGAGATTTGTTTCATCTGTTGGTTTCTTTAAGCAATTGTTACAAGTATCTCTCCTCAGATTCAAACAGATAAAAAAAAGTAATCATTAGTTCTTAGCTTTGGTTTATACTAATGGATCCTCCATTCCATGAATAGAGGATCAACTAATAAGTTTGAAACATAATTATGAAATCATTACATTTTGAACAAAATAGATCCATTTACCCATTTCCTTGAGAAGATCCCATTCTTCTTGCAAGAATGCACCATAATGCCCACGTCGTGCTATAGCTTGAGGACAACCTAAATTCAAATCCACAGCATCACAATGGCCCACCGCAAACTTGCAAGCTTCCACAAAAGTATCTGGATCATTTGCACAGAACTACAAAGGAAAAGAAAGTCATAAAATGAGAAACTTTAAAAATCCTTTTAAGCCTGGTGAGACTCCTAAGCACAAAATTCTCATACAAATAATTTTAAAAATTACTCTAATTATTAGCGAAAAAAATTCATTCCCAATATCCCCTTATCACTTCCAAGAAAAAAATAATTGAATATGACTAGAAGAAAAATGGGTAAAAATTCATTTCTCATCTTACTGTGTCGGAATAACTCAGATTTAAAAACATCAGGAACTCTGCTTCTGATTTCCATTTGATTCACAATTTCATTCAGTAAATTTAAATAAGTATATTCCAAAAAATAAAAGCATAAGTAAAAGTTAGAAGCTCTTTTAGCTCAGCAACATACAAGAAATTGATATGGAGTGATTCTTTTCACGAGGCTCGTCCAGAAAGTAAGTACCATTTCGTTCTACCATCACAGCGCTAGTGTCGCAGTTTCACGCATGTGTATCTGGTTGATTGTCTGTCCACTAACGCCATTACAGCCAGATTGTGTTATGTTTACATGTGTTAGTGAGTGTTCAAAATGTTTAAGACGTTTGCCGATCCCGCCGACTGTGAAGTGCGTTCTGCAATACGGTTTTTGAATGTAAAGAATGTTAAGCCAGCTGAAATTCGTCAACTTGTAGAGATTTATTGTGAAAATGTAATGACTGATGAAATGGTTAGAAAGTGGATTCAACAATTCAATGATGGACGTACCAATGTTCAGAACGTAGCACGGAGTGGACGACCTTCTGTTGCCAATGATGGTTTGGATGCAAAAGTGAACAAGAAAATTCATGAAAACAGACAGTTCATAATAAGAATACTTTGTGACGAGTTTCCACAAATTTCAAAAACTGTTTTGTATGAGACTGTCACAAATCGCTTAAATTTTTGCAAATTGTGTTCCCATTGGATTCCGAAAATGCTTATGGATGTCCACAAAACGAAGAGACTTGACAGTGCTTTGACATTTCTTACTCAATACAGTGAAAAGACCAATGAATTCCTAAACAAAATTGTGACCGGTGATGAAACTTGGGTTTGTCATGTCATTCCAAAATCAAAACAACAGTCGATGGAGAGCAGGCACTCACGGTCCCCCACACAAAAAAATTTCAAAACATTGTCAGCACACAAAATCATGTGCACTGCGTTCTGGGACAGACAGGGCAAAAAACAAAATTTTCACAAATCTAGAAAACACATAACTGCACAGAAATTATCATGAAGGCAAGACTTTTTTGTAACAATATCCCTCCCTAAGAAGGTCAGTGTAATTAGTTTTAGAATGCTAAAATTTAAGGGTATTAAAAATATTAATTACGATATTGATTACCAGTGCCTGTAAGGCGCATTGTGCCCGAACTGTTGGATATGCTAATAAAGTCGGTCGGCCAGGGAAACGTAACCGAATCTCATTGGTTAATTCATTCCACAGCCGGAAATACGGTGAGATTTGAAGTTGATTGATTGTCATAATATATATATTTTTTGTTAACTTGTGTTTGTAAATCTGACTGTATCTGCTGAATCAGACTGGCTGTCTGAGTGTGTAAAGCTGCAAGAAAAGCATGCTTTTATTTAGATTCAACATTAAAGTTTTTATCTTAGACTTACTGCCTGGTGTCTGCCTGAACTCTGCTAAATGACACTCGCAACATGGCAACACAAACTTGCCAGTGCAAATACTGTGCTCGACAGAAGGTAAACTTTAATAAAGAACATAAGTGTAGCCTAAAAAGAAAGTTTTGAATTCCTTTTACACTCAAAACAATACAGAATTACATACTGTAATCAGATACAAAATACTAATAGATGATCATGGCTTAGCCAAAAAAATCATTATCCAAAACACCTCCCCTCATTAGTTCGGTTAACTGGAGTCGCACTGTATCTGCAAGTTTTGTTGGAGGAAGCTTCTGGTTAATTTTTTTCAAACTGAAACTAAATAGAAAGATCAATTCAAACATAATTCAAGTATGAATTATCTGCACTTAGCAAAAGATCTTAATCACATATACATAGTGTGTGTGGGGGGGGGGGGAATCTTTAAATATTTTTTTACAGTAAACTACTTAATTAGTTCAGTCATAAATTTCATTATCATTTCAAGCCATATGAAACAATGATATGTGTAATTTAAAAGTCCATTTTACAAATCAGAAATTTGCTGCCCAAGGTAAGAAGAAATATTAAACTCTACCTGGACACTTACGACAAAGCATTGGTTGATTAATAAGTGTATGTCTACAAAAAATAATAATAATTGACGTGAAACACATTAAGTACTTTTATAATAGTATAAAAATAAAATACACAAAAATTACAAAAACAATTTGGCTGAAAAATTTATTTAATTTTGAATTCGTTTGAATATTTAAGTTATTGAATTATTTAAATAAAACAAAAACATTTACCTGTACAATCAGTGGGCGGTCTTCAGGACAAGACAACAAATTTTCTTTCCGATAACGAGAGTCTTTAACGAAAACTGAAGCATGTAACATTGGTGTGAAGCATAGTTGTGCACCGTATTTACGACCCAATGTCCTCCACGCGAGTTCACTTTGATCAACCATTGGAGCTAAAATTAATCGAGGAGATCCTAATTTCTCCCTCCAAAATTTATAGCCACTATTTTCAAGCATATTTTAGTTTAAATATAAGAAAAATAAATGCACGAAAGGTCTTTTTTATCCTATTATAATTCAAACACACATCTTTAATGTTTACAAATAAATAGAAAAGCCTACAGTGACAGTTACTGATTTTCTTTTCCTTCGTCATAATTAATGTTGTACAAATTTCGTCAGATTATTTATCAGTCGATCTGTTGAGTTAACCCCAGATTAATTTTATAGAACGCACAAAAAATATTTAGTGATTGATTTTTAAAATCTCATTTGTTAGATGTACGCAGCATTTCTAAGCTACATTATGGACAAGAAAGACGAGCGGGTCTATTCAGGTACCCTCGGTTGGGTTGGGAGACGTCACTTTTCCCGGCCGTTAACAACGGAAATGATGTACTTCGTTCAGTTACGTATTGCTCTTCCAGCAACCGGGATACCAGAATAGACCCGATAAAGCTAAAAAATAGAATGGCGTAAAATGCCACCACGCCGTTGCTTTGCTTGGAACTGTCAAAATGACGATGCTTAAATAGATGGGCTGATAAATGTTGTGGCATGGGTACCACCATGTGCCATTTGTTTGAAATGGAGACGTCATGAATGATCAGCTTAAGGGGTCTATTCTGGTACATGGTTGGGTTGGGAGACGTCACT
>BGPR01001496.1:145738-167729 GCA_013235015.1 Araneus ventricosus | reverse complement strand
TATGTTTTTGGAGTTTCGCTCAAAATGGGGAGCAATACGTAACTGGAAAGAAGCATACAGTAGGGAATGTTATGGTAGAGAAGTATTTTTTCTATTTTGTTCAAAAATGGGGGGGGGGGCAGGCGACCCATGATGACATATGTAGATATCATAACCTTTAACTAAAAAAAATTGTCGAAAATCGGTTGAGGCTGGCGGACTCGAAGGTTTTTTTTACCAAATTATGTTAAATATATAGATAATTCTAAGGTAATATGATTATAATAGACAAATAATGAACAATTTTATAAAGGAAACAAAAACATAATCAAAATGTGTTATTTATTTCAACACAAATTTGAAAAAAAGTTCTTCAAGTACACAGCATACTTGTACTTATAGATTTCCAGTAATCCTGGAAAAAGAAAGATCTTCATCTGTTGAATATTTAGTTATAAAAAGGAGCACTACAAAGGAATAAAAGCTAAAAAATAAAATATACAATATTTTTTTGTAACAAGGTTCCTCTTTTTTTTTTTTTTTTTTCCAAACTCGTACCAATTTCTTTCCCCTTTTTTTACATGATCTACGGATCTCATTTTCTTAATAGCATAATTAAGCCTTTTTTACAAATTCTGTCAATTTCCCCATGTCTACTTAAAGCTTGCAAAAAAGAAAATACTTGACTGATTTGTAGAGGTGCATCATTTTCTTTTTGTGCTCCTTAGGTGACAATAAGAACCCAACAACTCTAAGTCGAATACATATATGAAGAGAAGTCAAACTCTATCAGTCTTGGATGTGACTCAACAATGCTTTTGCTGACTAGGCCCCTGAAAATTCAAACTGTGAATGGATTGAGGTAAAGTTTTGAAAAGTATCACAAACACTGAATAGGGGCATAATTGATATATGGTTAAAAATAAACCCACACAGCATGCTCATACACAGGATTAAGACCACTCAGTTCAAAATCACATATATGCATTTTCAGAATGTACGACCAGGGCATCTGATCCATTCTTTTTCGTCCATTGTCACAAATGGTCCAATATCAGAGAATATTGCAGGTATGCTCTCTGCTATTTGGTTGACCCACAGGCACATATCACATTACGTAGTTCCTTTATCTTTGAAGGGCTGAACTTGACAAGCACATGAAGGGAAGAATTACAGTTCCACGAGGAAGGAATTGATCTGATGACCAAGTGATTCTGTGTTAGTCGTTGCATTTATCGTTGCGTACGAGGATGACCTGATGACGCCATGGCGGCACTCTGATGCTGAAGATTGCTGTTGTTATTGAGAGGAGGGGATGTGGAGTAGGAGAAGGGCCCAGAGGAGCTCCCGGACATTTTGTCACTGGCAGACATTTTGGAGAAAGCCAAGAGTGTGTCGGGGAAGTTGGGAGGTGTGGCTGGTGTGTTTGCTGGAGTGATCATCTGTGAAAGCAATAAAAATGTCATTAGGACACATGAATAAAATCCTGCAATATGTAAACAGTAAATTAAAATTAAATTCAGACACAATTGTGTTTAATTGATTCAATCGATGGAAACAATTTGTTAAAGAAAAATTATTTAAGATTAGATTTAAAATTGTGTTCACTGAATATTCCCTATTAATCTATTGAAAGTAATAATTTGAATTAAAATCACGACAACCCTGGAATTAAAATAACGAGTCATGATGATTGTATAATTGTGATTGCTTTCCCCTCACGCACACATTTTACAACAAGATCCTGCAGCTGCAGACCTGATGAGATGATCCAGTTGGTTAAAATGTACAAATAAAAAAATATGTTTTTCAAAAAAAATAATTGGTTTTTGAATTTTTTTAAAAATTTAATTTTTTTAAATAAAATTTTTAAAAAATAATAATTTGGTCATGTTATATATTTTATGAAACATCATAAAAAACTGAACAAAACGACACAGACCTCAGCTCTCTAGGTCAAATAGTTCTTGAGTTACAATCCTTTAAAGATTATGAAACTTTCAAAATTTGTGAAATTTTCAAAAATTCATAACTTGGACACAAATTGTTCAAATTATCTGAAAATTTGTATTTTTCATCTTGGAGGCAAGTTCAACAAACAGGCAAAATATCATTACAATCTAAAACATTGATGGCAAAAATCTTTTTTTTTTTTCGTTGATTTGGCCATCCTTCATGTTTTTAGCTAAGAAAATCAGTATATTTTGAAATATGAACTCAACTGATGAACAGAGGGCATTAACAGGTCTTTTCATTAGAAGGATTGTCATCTTCTAACTAATCTTCATTTTAATATCAATAATTGTGAAATTTTATATCACTCTGCTATGTTCATTAAGAGATTCCAAGTTTTGAATCAGATGTTTTCAATTTGATAATAGATTTATGTGATAAACAAAATGAATATGACAAACTATATCTTGTAAATGATTTTTGAAATATGTTTTTCTAAAGATGTAGAATGATGCTCAAACTTAAATCATAAGTTAGAAATGATGTGCTCATAAAATATGTGAACACTTTCAAAATGAACTAATCTTAGAGTAGGAGTCAAACGGACATCTTCCTCTGAAGAGTTGCAACATTGATGTTTTCATTCTAGAGTTATTTTGTTAAAAATACCTTTTTAATCCTTTATTTACAATTTATTGGTGAAAATGCGATAGTTCAAATTCAAATTTCCATGATTGTTGAATAAAAAACAAATGCATATTTAAAATGTTTTTTCTTCTGTAGATATAACATTAAGCTTGTTGCTGTTTTAAGTAGAAAAATATCTCAAAAACAACTTTAAAAAATAACTCATTTCTTATTAAAAATTGGGTATAGAACATTAACATTCTTATCTAATCAATTACAAATGAAACAATGATCTTATATTTTTAAAAAGTTAAAACATTTATCATTAGATAGTGTTTATAATACTCACTTTCAAAGCACACACATATATTATACTTTTTTAAAATCTTTAAACCTATCAAATGGCACGGCATGTGTACTTTACATTAAGATTTTTAAAATCATTTTGGAAGTAATTATAATATGCCTCTTTAACACAAGAGCTTAAATAAGATATTTTATAGATAATAAATAGCAATATTGTACATAGTTATTTTTTCTTCACATAAAGGTGCATCTTTACAATATTAAAACCTATTTTAAGAAATTAAAAAGATTTTAAAAAAAACAGAAGTAAAATTTGTTTGAGCAAAGAACATTATACAACTAAATTACAAAACATTGGCAATAATTAAAGATTCTGCTTGAAAATCAATAAAATATTAAAAACTAAAAATACATCAAAATCTGTAAGACACTGAACATCACAGGGAATACTATAAATATTTGGAAATGAAATTGATAAACTGAAGATAAACTTTTTTAAATCAGATAGGGAGAGTAATCAGTTCAAGGTCAATGACTTCCTTGTTCAGCAAAAAGGAAATTTATCCCATCAAATTCATTAAAAAACTAAATAAAGTGATGAAAACAAACCGTTTAATTTGCCAGATTATTGAATTAATATGATTAGATTGAAAAGGTATTTCGACGGCAAAAATGCCAGATAGCATTAACCAAACATATAAACTAAATTTTTTAAAAAGCTGTCTTATTCTAGAAAGAAGTCAATTTAGATGTCACTGGAATACCATAAGCAAAGTGTATTTCAATCCTAAAAACCTTGCATTAGAAACTTATATCACTATTATTATACAATTTTCCATTTCTTGCAATAATTTTTCCTCTACATAAATTTAGATTTATTAAAGGAAAATGTGACTTCTTACTCCCATGTTAAAAATAAAAGGTAAGGAAAAAAAGTTTTTTTTTTATTATACAAAAATAAATTGTTGCAAATTTATCAGCAATTATTATACTGAGCGTATTACAACTTTCTGGATGCAATATAAAATGACATGGCTAAAAATCATTCCTGGAATCAAAATAGACTAATATATTTTTTGCCAATCATGCAGAATAGCACAATACAGTGTGATGAAATGATAACTAACTTGTATACCAGTGCAAGGTCAAGGTCATTTTAGATTCTGAAAACTTTTTTCTTTTTTGCATGCTTTGGATAGTATATGGACATTTATCTTCCTAATTGTTGTAAAAAAAATTTCAACAATTTTTACTGTTTCAAACATTTTACAGTAGAACAGATATGATCCATCAGACTTATTTGGGCATATATGACCTATTAGTTCTAAAAAAATAAAACAGCTCAGAATTTTTATTCTTAATGATCATAACATTCTTTTAATTTACATTTATTATCTTATATTATTTACATGAAACTAATCATGCAAATGGGACCATTAGCTGGGATAAATATGACTCTTTAGTATTGAAAGGATTAACAGATTTCATTATAAAAACATAAGTAACTTCTGGTGCGTTATTGTAAATCTCCCCCAGTAGAAAATGTCTTAAACCAGGTTTCTTATAAAACTTTTTTTTATTTGTAACCTCATTTAATCTCTAAAAATATTATGTGGCCCCATCTGAAGACAAAGTTTTTCATAATCCCAAGTACATATATACATAAAAAATTTTTTTAAAACAGAGCGAGTAATTAATAAGAAACAAAAGAAAATTATTCTAATATACTTATTTGTAAAATTCTTTTAGAAATGTTTCAAATTAAGATGGCTTTCCAAGTTAATTTTATTACTACTATCTAAAATATGATCAATGTAGATGCTGTCAGTATTACTGAAACCTCAAAAATTATTCACAAGACCCTATTTGGTCATGAGTAGTATGAAACAAAATCAAGATAGAAGTACAGGGTAGAGCATGAACATTTAAAATGAAAACTTCACTAAACAGCTGGAGTGGCGGCAGAGGGGGGGCAGCCCCCCCGTCGGGGAAAATTTTTGTACTGCGTATTCAACTGTAGTTGATAAATAATAATCTGGCGAAAAGTTGAGACCAATTTCATTACACTCGATGCCCGTACAGAAGGTCATGCCTCCTGTCAGGGAGACTGTGCCTCCCTGTCAGGCAAATCGCCCCCCACTCCCCGTCGGGCAAACTCTAACACCATTCCTGCTAAGCAGGAAGAAAATAGATACAAAATAGCTGATTTAGTAAAAGAAAAATTAACCCTCTAAGTGAAATCTGCAATTCTCAATACGTAATCGAAGTTGGACATTTGAAGAATTTTTTTTAAATGTAAATTTTTAAGAAAATGTATAAATAAATGCATGTTAACCACCTCAGAAAACAACATGCAAAACAGAAAAGGCTGGTTAGACTGCTTGAAGGGTTAGAGACACTACTTTATGTTTATGGCGACAAAGGAAAGTACAGTGGTCTCTCCGTAATCTGGCACATTGCCAATCTGGTCCCTCCAGAAGCCAAACAGTGATAGACGAGGCAATGGGGTGTATGAAAGATAAAACAATTTGTTCAATGCTGATGTCAATGACCTTGGTGCTATGTAAACAATAGGCTGCTATTCAGATTTGGCAATATTTATTATAATTTTCTGCATGATTTTGTGCAATAAACATGTTTTGCTATTAAAATGCATTTTTTACAATGAACCTCCACAAATCGAACACTTTTGATAATCCGGCAATAGGGATATCTGCCGAATTACCAAGGGACTACTGTAATGAGAAGAAATTTCAGTGAAGCAAAGGACATGTAAAAATAATTCTCATTAGGTTACAATCCCAGTGGCAGAATACTTTTCAATAGTCTGCAACGGAGGTTGGGTCTCTTAAAAATAGTCTGCAGAATAGTGTGGGACTATAAATATTTTGCTTTCTTTTTTCAAATACTTATATCAACTTACAACTATTAAAATACGATAAATATAAATTTAAAACCATATAACTTCTATATTATTTGTATAATATAATTATACAAATTAATAAACAAAAGCGTATGAAGATTAATCCTTTCTTTGGGAAGATAATTAACAGTAATGAAGTATCAAGTTGTTTCAGAAGTAATATTAAGCATACTATACAAATACCTATACAGAAAATTATATTTGGGTACTTTTCTGTTTTAAACACAACACTTGGTGTCTTTCTGTTTTGGTGATTTTTTCAAAACAATACATCACTAGCTCATATAAATGAAATATTCTTCAATATGTTAGATGTTATTTAAAAATTTATGCCTCCTGTTTATTGTAAAAAAAAAATAATAAGTATATCAAAAAATGTCTTTCTTGTATGTTTTTAATTTAAAATGCAATAAATAATTCCTTTTTTTACAAAAAAAAAAAACTTTGACATTTATCCTGATATGCATTTTAATGGTTTGTATACAAACTGATAAATTGTTCTGCAACTATGCATATATAAAATTTCATAGTATCATTGTTTATTATTTAAAACAAGGAAGAACAGAGCTGTCATCCTCTAAAATTCTTGATACAACTTTTGATTTTATGGAATTTTGCATTTGCACATACATTTGTACATACATTAGATACATTTTGAAAGTCTGTATAATAATGAATTCTATATTTCTTAACTGATACTTAGAACGTTTAAAATTGGGGCAATTTTGGCTTGGACTCTGTTCCTCATCTTTATCAATTTCAGATTCTTTTTGCGCTCCCGTTTTTAAAAAATGATTGAATTGCAGCTGTAGAGATCGATCGAAACTTCAGAGGTTTATTTTCAGCTGGCGTAAATAATGCGAATCGTAATAACGTAGCATCGCAATCGAAACAACGAATCTTATCTATATACGCAGCCATCTCAAAGTAAAAACCACGTGTTAATTCCAGAAACCAAAAGCTCAGTGCCAGAAACGTATCGGGAAGAAACGCGTAGAAAACATAGGCCGTGACCAATACCGATATGAGACACTTAGCGTAATTCAAGGTCAAATTGCAGTCACTAGGGGATCCCATTCAGTTTAGGGAAGAAAGAGGGGGGGGGGCGAGAGAGGATTGCATATTTTAGTAATGTGCGTTATATAATATTTGTTAAGTTCTTTTGAAAGTGTGTTTAATAACTTTGATATTTTTCATGATGGGATTTATTTCATGAGCATATGATAAACTTTATTACAAAATAGTCTGCAGACACTGTCCAAAATCTGCAACGTACGATGCAGCGTCGCGGTGATTCTGCCACTGGGGTTACAATATCCAAATTATTTTGATTGCAATGTCTAATTCAATAACTGAAATTATACTATTTCAATATATATACTTACTTTTCAAATTAATTTTCATGTCCCAATAAGTAATTATTTTCAGTGTTAATTGCATTGGGCTTACTGGCAATGACTGATGAGAATTAAACCTTCTATCCAAAGATTAAATTTTTAATGACCTTTTCCCTCAATCAAATTAAAATCTGGGGATTAAGTGATGGACATTCTTTCTTGCTTTCAACCATTTTTTTCCCAATACATCAGGAACAAGCTGTCATGAAAAATGTAATTTAGATTTAATTTTGATGGCATTCATTTTTTCGCTACTTATAACTAATATATGTAATAAAATCTTTTATGTTTAAATCAATCCCATTCAAGGAATTAACCTGCTACCAGCCACAAAAAATCATGCTGACTTAAGTATTTTCCCTTACATCAATATGGGTACAAATTTTGTGCAGAATCTTACCAAGAATGAAATTACGCACTCTTGGTAACCATGAAGAGCTACTCCTGGTTAGCCTTAGCTCACGGACGAATCTGAATGACCTGGCCACCATGACAATTAATTAGGCACTGCAGCCCTCACATTATAGCCCCCATAATGTATGGTACGTGTGAAGACCCCTTAGATAGAGGTAGGACCTTTCATCTGTAGGTGGAACTCCTGGCAAGACCCCGTAGTTAAACCCGAGTGACAATGTGTCGATTAGCCAACTTCAACTCAAAAATACATTCCGTCTAGGTTTTCCCCATGAACTGCAAATCCTCCTTCTTCACCACAATCTTTGTATAACCAAGATGCATATTCCTTGCTCGCCCTCCAAAATGATCATGGTTGAATCGTAAAAACATTTTGTACATGTAATATAGAAAATTGATAGATGAAAATTAGAACATGATGTAATACATAAAATTCCTTATAAGAGATTGAAAAGCAGAATAAAAGCCATTTTAATTTAGAATGATACGATGATTCAAATGATTTTTTGGTTTCATTTCCTATTTCAACAAACTCTTTTAAACTATGCAGAGAAGAGGTGAACATTACTTGACCTAGAACCTTCAAAAAAAAAAAAAAAATTTAAAGAAATTTATGAATTCATTTCACAGCATCACAACTAAAAATTTCTGCAATCTTAAATGTCTCTTTATATTATATTTATTATGACAACATATATTTTAAATAATCCAGTTATTGTCAACCTATTCATACACATCAAGTTATAACAGCAGTTTCTCTTTACCATCACTAATTGAAATATAAAAAAAATTATTAATTAAAACTTAATTAAAATGCCTTATTCAATTATTAAGATTTAGCCAATCTTCAATGTACTATCAGTTGAAGTACATTAGTACAATATTAATTTCCTGAATCACAGTAGTTTAAACAATATTTCAACCCCCAAGAAACAAAGATTGTGTTTACTAGAGACAGGAAACTGGGCATAGATTAAAATTACTCAACGGCAATAGCAGTAACAATAAGCAGTACAATCAATCACCGAAATGATATATATGGTAACAAAAAAGAGCGAGTTAAAAAAAATGCATCATTATCTCTGAAAAGGCAACAATTTAGACATTCTGAATGACCAAACTAAAATATCAAGAGTGCGATATTATTTTGATTTGATATAATAATTATATACTAAATAATCACGGTTTTAACTAGAAAATAAACAGTTTTTACTATGATGGAAAAAGTTTTATTTAGACTCCAAAATAAAGGTACTTCATGGTAAAAAAAATTATAAAAAGGGAACTAAAAATTTTACAAAATCTGTAATACAATTATTAATTCCTAAAATATTAGCACCAGATGTACTATGTGAAAACAAAGTACATATTTCACACAAGAAAGTGAATGGGAAAAACAATACAATAGTGAATCAGTAAAGAAAAATGTATCAAGAATATAATCAAATTTATACACCCATTTAAAAAAGAAACTAATCTGTAGGATATCAAAACAGAAAAATTTTCAATTAATATGAACCTTAGAACAGCAAGTTACTTTATAGCTGCAAGGCATTTAAAACAAAATATGGAGCAATCTAATAAAAATTATCTGAGCATATGATATTTTGTCTAATTTATTAAATCACCTTTATATTATCAAGAAGTCTGAAGCTCTTAACACAAAAAACAGTCAGTTTCCTACTAAACGAAAACTAACCATATACGGAAGTAATTTCTATTTACAATTTGAATTTCATTAACTATTATACAGTATAAGAAATGACTTCTCAAGTTGAGTCACAACAACAAAAAAAATTATTAAAATCATAAAAGACTTACGTTCACTGAATTGAACCGATTATTCTGAGCATGGTGGCAATTGGGCACTGTTGCTTCTTGAAAAAAAATGCTAAGCGCCGTCTGTAAAATTAAAGAGCAATAATAAGTTTTAAATTCATGATTTTAGAAAAAGATGAGCTACTACAAATAACAATAGTAGTTTTTTAAGACAACGACAGTCATAAAAGGAGAAAAGTACCGGTATCAGATGAATACCAATATCCTGGTCAGACATCAACATAACAAGATAAGCTTTGTTGTTGTTTTAAAACATACCTCAAATTGCCAATGAGCGGCTTGTAGGAGCTGTTTTGCTTGATCTCTTGCACAGCCAGCAGCTAAAACGAACTGATTAATCATTACTTGTTCCCTGAGTGATTCCATTGTTAAATTTTTAACAACTTACACAAGTTGTTACACGGAATATACAACAAAGTATATATCCGTAAACGTGCTGATGTTTTCACTATGGCTGGTTGGTGATCACATACATTGACGTCACGTCCGTGTTTGAATTGCTTGTGTATTATGATCGTTAAAGGATTAATTTATTAGTGACTAACTATACCCGAATTAAATTAAAGAATGAATATTTAAAAATAAAAAACAGCGCAACCAAATTGCCATCAAGTATTCTAACTTATAATACGGTCCAGTAAGTTTTGTTATTTTTATTTGTTTGTTTTATTTTATAAACAGAAAATATCCTGATTGCGCATGCGTGTGACTAATGTTTACGTTTTACGTCTGGACTACTTTTTTTCCCGACTTCCCTGTTTCCCCTCACCTGAGAGTGTTATGCGTATTACTTATTGAATTCATTGTTTATGTTTTATTTCAGAATATGACGATGAATGTTCTGAAATGATTTTGTAGAATTCTTCTCTTCATCAAAGGTCGAACGTCATACACGTTGAAGTTTCCTTAGTTTAAGAAATTCGGTCAGATATAAAATTAATTCAATTATTGATATTGATTAAATGATACAATAAGCATTTAATATTTTATTTATTTTATCAAATAAAAATTTTAATGTGTTTATACTAACTAGTATTGTCATTTTTTTTTATTTTTTTATAAAGAATAATTCTGCACAACTGCTATTCTTGGCACGGCGCCAACCTTAAAGAATTTAAAAACAATGTAAATTATCCATTTCTGAAGAAAAGACGTTTCGTTTTCTGGAAAGTATTTTCAGATAATTGAAGAAATAGTTGAAAAAGCCGATGTCCCTGTAACAAAATAATGATAGTTTGCAAACTAATTTGCATTTAAAATAAAAATGATGTATTCGGATTTTAATTTCAGTGAAAAAAAAATGAACTCTCTAATAAAATCTCAAAATTTAGATATAGGAAAAATTGCGTTGTTTATATTTTCTTCTTAAATTGAATTTAATGAGAAAGGCCAAAATTATTAAGAATAATATTTCATTGTTTTTAAAAAATAAATATAGATGTGCATATTTTTATGATATAAAAATATACCAACCATCAAAATGTTGCAGTTTATTTACAAAATTATACACACACTGCCCAGTTGTGAAACAAACAGATTTCTATGATTTAGTACTTTTGGCTGATTGCTAGATTTTGATGAATTTTGCTTGCTTCTTTTTTTTTCCCCCCTACTTTAAGATTTTAATTACGAATTCTCATTCTATCTTTAATTGTTTAACTCTGGAGTTTTGTGGGTGCATTTTTTAATGACTACCTTTTTCTTCTTCTTTTAGAGATTTTTAATTGATATTTACATATGCAATAAAGAAACTATTATATAAACTTTTTCCGTGTTTAACAACAAAAGCATAGTCAGTTTAAATGTTAGAATTGGCTTCCTAAATTTTTTCTTCTTGGGGAAACCTGGCTGCAAAAATATTTTGTTAGTCTTGTCTCTAAAAAAGTATTTTTGCTGCCCAAAGTGTACATGTTAGTGGGAAAAGAAAATATAGAAATGAAATATTCACTAGAAATTAACGATGAAAAATATTTGAATATATTTATTTATAAAATTGTAATAGCATGTTTCAGTTCAACATAGATTATTGCATTTATTTTGTTTACTAATATTAACACTTACATTTACTTCTAACTTGGCACTTGTTCTTTTAATGACCCCAGAATACTAACGTGTTACATCATGTCACCTGGGATCCATAGTTTAAAAGCTCTTTTTTTTCTGAATTTATTTTTTGTTATCTGTATCAATAAAATTTTTATGGGGGGGGGAAGTAAATTGAAAAGATTTACCTTTTTTTGAATAAGATATTGTACCCATTTCGGATATTGTTTAAATATTACTAAATACTCTGATTTAAGAATCTAAGTAACGAAATTCATAATTGTGTAATGATAGGTGGGTTGTATCACCAAGCAAGCTGTCTTTGGATAATGGTTATGGTGAGATCTACCTGTCATAGAATTTTTTTTCTTTCATTTGTGTGTATAGACCAGGGGTAGGGAACCTGCAGCCTTTTTGAGTTTCTTATGTGGCTTTGCCAGTTAGTTATAATTTGCATTGAAATAATATGCTTGCCTGTAATGTAATAATAATTATAATACAATAATCTTTTAGATTCTGATTGTGCAGGCTTTTGCCTAACTGCCGAAATTTAATGAGACCCTTCATTGGAAAAAGGTCCCCCCACCCCTGGTTAGACATTTTTTTCCATTAGTGGCACACAGGGATGGCGCTAGAGTTTGCCCAACAAGGGGGCCAATTTGCCCGACAGGGGGGCACGATCTCCCCGACAGGGGGGACGAGTGTAATGAAATTGGTCTCAAATTTTCCCCAGATTATTATTTATCAACTACAGTTGAATACCCCGTCTAAAAAATTTTCCCCGACGGGGTGGGGTGGGGGCCTGGTCCCCCCTCTGGCGCCACCCCTGTTGGCACAGATGGTCAATGTTGTTAGCAGCTACGTTTCTCTAAGCATAAATAGGAGAAAGGTGGATTAGCACCTCCATCCAGGTGTATAAAAAGGTTGAAGGCCACTACAGTGTTCACGTTTGAAGAGTGAGGTGCCAGCTCAATGTCGTTATCTTCATCTGACCGTGTCTCAAAATTTTGAGGTCTGTCCCAAAATAGCTCTCATGATGCTTCAAAACGAAATGTTAATATAACTAAACCAAGACTGGGTTATTGACACTCTCAGAGAAAATTGAGTGCAAATAATCAAGAATGGAGAGCTGGGGCTTTTCTGCAGGGATTAGGATTAATTTTGTCCCTTTTTTTTTCATAACACTGTTAAGGTTCAGTATTGGTGTTTATTTCGTGTGGGGCTAATTGTTGTATATCCATATTGTAATCGAGATTTATTTATACACAAATAATTATCTCGGCGTTAGTGTAAAATACAAGATATGTTCTCTCTCAAGAACGAAGTTTCACGTTATCCAGTTACTGGCAGTGGTGTAGCTATAGGAGGGTGTGGGGGAGTGGTCTGCCCTGGGCGGCATTTTGAAAAGGGCAGCAAAATCAGACATGCAGGAAAACAATTTTATAACTAAGAAGAGCAGCATCGCTACCTTGTTGTGTATATAAAAAAAATAACTATTGTAATTAATTCATATTTTTCGCCTTTTGTCGGTTCTATATACCATGTGTTTGGCGCAGCATAGTCAAATATGGCTCTTGTGCCGGAAAACACAACACAACCAACCAACCAACCTTTTGTCGGTAAATTGCCGGTATACGAAAGAAAGTCTGGTAATGGACGCATGCTTTCACAACCTGTCTGCAGAGATCAAGGGCATCAAATGATGAATTGTTATTATATCATTTTTTTCCATTGGAATTCATTTATTTTTATTTTAAGGTTTATGTAGCTTGTAAAGGAAGGGCGGCAAAAGTTGCAGCTATGCCACTGATTACTGGTGAACTATCATTACAAAGTGAACCATATGGACATTACGAGTGGTATACTACAGCAGTTTTGATTAGAGATATTTGTCAATATGGCTTATTGGAAAGATTTGTGAAGCATGTTGTTTGTTTCCTGCTCTTAGGTAGAACTGGCATATTCTAAGGCAATTTAATTGAGTTTTATTTCAAAAATATGGTTCTGCATACTGGCATCAATTTTCTTGCTTAGTGAGCATTATAGAAAAAAATTAAAAGGCAATTCTAGATTTCATACTATGAGTACTAGTATCTATGTCTAAATATGATATCATATATTTCTTTAAAAAAAAGAATAAGTTTCTTTATCAAGGATGTTTTACAAAAACAAAATTAGTGTTGTGAAATAATTGCAATTTTTCAAATAATATAAAGTTTATTAAGACATGAACTATTCAAATATTATGTCTTAGGCTGATCGAAAAATTTGGCTTTTTTCAAACAGCATTGTCTTTTTGTAATACGCTAAGACGTTTTGTAATACTCCAATATGCCAGGCTTTACAAAATGACATTGCTCTCTTTTTGGTTTGCATATGACATACAGTAAAAGCTTAAATAACCGGCATGCTCAGGAAACGCTGATTTCCGGATACCTGAAAGTTCGGATAAATGAGTGCGACAGGAAAAATAGGGGGTAGCCCTTTTTTTTTTCAGATTTTTTTGGCAAAATAATTTGTTTTTGTCATTTTGAAATGTACATTAAATGGCGATTTTTAAGAATACTTCTGTATCTTCCATAACATTGTATTTACAAAACATATTATGAAGATTTTAATTTAACTTTGATGATAAAAACAAAAGTATAGTCTGTAGTTTTTACCGTAAATATATAGATTGTAAAAATATAAGCATATAAAAATAGGCGATGATACTGAAAAATATTCTACTCAGCAAGCATAATAATAATCTTTTAAGTCATCATAAATAAATCCCAGATTGAATGTCAAAACTAATTATCTTTTAAAAAATCGCAAGGGTTATTGCTCAATATGCGTGCCTCCAATTTTCCCGTACATGATATTACGTAATCAGAATCAACATCTGCCGGTATTCGGAGAGTAAATAAATAAAGGAAAAGAAAGAGACTTACCAATCTGGAGTAACCCCCCTATGAGCTTTTTTTTCTTTCACCGATTCTGTCCCTTTACCTTTTTTTTTGGGGGGGGGGGGTTCTCAATTTTGCTTTCCCATAACGTCACAGTATTGTATATTGCTTTTTCCCCCTTCTACTCCCCTCCGTGCGGAGCGGACGTTGCATTCCAGAAATAAATTGTTCGCGTGAATGAAATGGCGTAGGCGTGCGAATGTAAAATTTTTAGTAAAACTCATTTTCTAATTTTTCCTGTTAGTTGAGCTTTCCGGATACTTCAATGCCAGATAATCGAGAATTTACTGTAAATATGTAGGGTTCAGAGTTAAAGTGAACCAATTCCAGGGGTGTGGTGGAGGCAGAATGCCATTCTGGCACTGCCTTTTTTTTAAAGAAAAATTGTGAAAACATCCTGAAAAGAGTGTGAATTTTGTCACCCTGGTTAGAGCATTCTGGCACTGCTTATTTTGCGACTACTCCACTGACCAAGTACATGCGATTCATTTCTGAGGAAGCACACCTCAAAGTTGGTTAGCTGCATTTAAAATAACAGTGAACTTATAACAGCTGCCTGGTGGATACAACTTAAACTATGGACGTGAATCGTTGTTATCCAGATAATATAGCATTTATATACTTTAATTCTGAACCCTTCATATATTAACAGAAAAATTTACAAGTATATGGCTTGATCATTAAAAAACAAAACATGCCATACATATGAATTTTAAAGGGTTAAATGCTAGTAATTTAAATTGATTAGTCAATAATTAATATTTAAACTATTTGCAAGACAGAAAGCTTATGTATCCTATTAAAACAGGGATTTTTGATGAAGAAAGTTTTTCTTCCCTTTCTTATTTCAAGTCATGAAAAATATTTCCTTTTTCTAGCCTATTTTTGTTCGGTTTAGCTTATTGATATGACAGCCATGTGTTGGCTGTAACTGTGCCAGACTAAAAGTTAAGTTTCTGTTTGTCTTAAATGAGTTGTAATAAAGTACACCTTTTCAGAGACAGTCGGTAGATAAAACATTTGTGAAAACTATCATGTCATGATGGTGTAAATGATATGCAGTTTAAAAACATGAATGAAAGTGCCAAAACATATCTAAATCGGAGCACAAAATCCAATAGATTTTAAAAATAGGGAAACAACCTGTTCTTGTCTTCCCTCATTAGCAGTAAGCCAGTTTATAAGACATGCAGTAATACAAAAGGACGGGGGACTTACAACTGTCTACAAGGTGATTAGAGATCCAATAGATTAGCTATGATAGCAAAATAAAACTTGAATGACTTAGTAATACAACTATTGTACCAGCCTATATACAGGGGGGCGGGGGGAATTTGCTGGTACAGCATCTGTACCACTAACATTTTTGGTGCCCCACTAGTAAATCTTTAAATTTCTTGAATCAAAAAAATTAATAATTATAGATGTTGAATGGTAATTTTTTTTGTCTAAATATTAGCAACATTCAGAGACCAGGTAGTTTGTAAATCATATTAAAAGTATTAATTTAATTATGTCAAGCAACTTTAAACTTTGCAATTTATTTTATTTTTACTCCCACTTTTGATAAGCTGAAAACACTGGAAAAAAAACAAGAAATGCATCGGAAAATATAAAAACAGCATACGGGAAATGTATTAGTATTTGAATTAACCTTTGCTGCGTAAAAAGAATTCTTAAAAATGTACTGAATGTTTTGCACCTAATGGAATTAATTATTCAGAGTGTTGCATTCAACTATCAAAAAATTGTTAAGCCCAGAATGACTAAAAATATTTTTTTTATTTCGGTCATGCATAATTCTGATTTAAATTACAATAATTATATATTATTTAACTAATTAGAAAGTTTTTATTTAAGTTAATCGTAACACATAAATGAATAACAGTTCCTATATAATGAGTCTCAAAATATTTTCAAAATTAAGTTTTACTAAATTATGGAAATATGAAAAATAGTCATTAAGAAAATGAGCTATTTTATTTTAATATTGCAAAATATAATGTGTGTAACATCCATACTTTATCTTTTTAATTACAGAAAATATCTTGAATGTAAATTACATCAAAAATTGTGCCTGCAGGGAATAATGGAATAAACAGGAGGCTAATAAAGACAAAAATGTTTTTAGCTTAAATAAATTACTTTTGTTGTGCTGTATTTAAATTTCATTGCAGCTTTTAAATGTATAATTTATAATAACTACTTCATTGAAAAGTCTACAAAAAAATATGTTAGTAAAATTTAAGAATTATAGGGGAACATTTTTTATTGTAGAGTGATAGAGAAGAAATTTTCATAATGTTGTATGCAGTTCTATAGGTTTTTTTTTTTTTGTAGTTTTTCTACAAAATATATAATGCAATTAACTTTTTACTAAATAGACTTTAAAATAAAAAAGAAAAACGCATAAAACTTGTAGCATTGGTCCAATTAAGTAAACTGGTTTTCCATATGGGATCTAATTTTAAACACAATTAACCCCTTAACTGGTTTGTCCATACAACGTATGTGCATCAAATTATCGTCATTTTACAATATAAGCCAAAACAAAGTCAAAATTCAATATAAAAATTATGTGGGATCTCTAAAATTTGAACTGTTCTTTTGGTTCTCTATCGAATTAAAACAACACATTCCCAAAATAGGTGTCACCTAATTAGATAGTTGAGAAAACAAACCAGTTGAGGGGTTAAAGCAAAAGTATTTTTTGATTCTTAAGTAAAGAAATAAATACAATGACAGTTTCAGTAGAAAGATGTCAAGACCATTATTAATCCTTTGAAAACATTAAAGATACTATTAGTTTAAACTAAATTTAAGTACATAACGAAAAAAAGCATTGCACTACAATATCTTTTAGATGTGTAATTATACCAAAAAATGTATATTTTTACTAAACAATATTCATGCAGTTAATTAATACCCATAAAATGTTCTTTGAAATGTTAATTTTTCTCTAAAAGAAAATCTAATTGCAAATGCAGGGATGATTACAATTCCTTTTCAAAAATCCTGAAAATTAGCATGCTGTAAAAATTTTAGAAAATTCAGAATGTTAATGCGATACACATGCATATTTTAACAAAATGACTGAACTTTCACTAATTTAGTCAGACGAGAAGTTCAACTACTTCATTGAACTAGATAAAATCTAAAAGTTAAATTTTTACAGTATCTTAATGATATATTTGTTTTAAACCAAGATTTGAGTGGATAAGGAATCGCTGAAAAAATCCAGAAATTCTAGATTTAAGAAAGTTAAAAACCTGGAATCCCAAATAAATCTGGATTGCAATGACTCCTATGCTTATAACTCTCATATGATTCATTAATAAGTGTTCAGAAAGTGTAATCATGGTATTTAAAAAAATAAAATGTAGAAAGCAGTGTCAAATTCAGAAAATGTAAATATCTGCACGATACAAATTTTATGCAATAAAAGCAAAACATTCATTTCAAAAGCTTTATTGGAATCTGCTAAATGTACATTAAACTTCAACTAAAATTAAATCATATGAAAAACAACATTTTGCAAATATTTTAAAATGCAATCACAGACTGAAAATAAAATCTAACAAAAGATTCATCTATCACTAAAAACAATTTGTACAATATGTTTATACAAAAAAAATAGCTTCTTAACAATCAACTAAAATTATTATATCTAGGAAAACAAATTGTTAAAATAAAAATACAACTCTGCTCATTAAAATTCACAAAATAAATGTTTGCATTGGCAATTTACTTCAAGTGCACTGACATTTAGTTGCTAATTCTATTCTAAATTGTTAAAATTTTACAACTAGTCTGAAGGATCTAAACAAATAATCGCACAGAAAATTAAATGTAAAAAATAATTTTTTTCAACTTTGAGGATTCAGATGGAACACAATGTCGTTTATAAAAATTTAAATGCTACTCTGTGAGTACCACACATCCTTGAACATATGCCCTCGCAACCCCATTTTCATTCAAAAAAATTTGTCACGAACCCAAAATTAGAAACTAAATAATCATAAAAAATTATTCAGTAAATTTAAATGACATAATTTAAATCAAGATGACTTTTTGGCCTCCCTTACAAACCTAAAAGGACCTGAAAATTAGCTTCACAGAAGTTTTTGAAACTCGCTTGGGTTGACCGACGGTTTAAGAAGCCCCGCCATTAATGATTACCATGCTGTTTCACTCAATCAACTTTATCTAACAAATGAAGCCTTACTTTCAGTAAAATTAATATTTAAAATAATGCTGTTCTTCCAGTTTGCTTGCTTGCCATTATAATGTACTTTTTTAATAAAGTATAATAATCTTCAAAGAAATAAAGGAACAGAACTATCCAGGTTGCAGCTTCGACAAAGCCCTCTATTTACATTCAAACTTGACAAGCAACAATGCAATGGAATTTATACATAAACACTGTGTTTATTTATCACTACAAGGCTAAGCTTCATTATGGTAAATGTTTCCGACAATAACGGAGGGCAACCTTCGACTCTTTCCACCGTTGGCTCGACGGGGTCCGCATGAAGCATCTGCAAATGTTTGGCAAGTAAGGTATATGCTCTGCAAAATGACCACATGAGCAGTGCTTTGTCTATGATTACATAAAGATGAAAAATATCACTACAATCAATAATATCTACTATGACTTGTTCATTGAAGAAGGCTGAGCAAGATTATTTAAATTAAATATCTCAATGTGCAGAGTGTCACGTCCGACAGATCTTTCGCTGGAAGGCTCATTTCTTCTTCTTCGACTGCCCGGTGATTCCTTTGATCATTCCCATGACGATCGATATGTTTTCCTGGATCACATTGTGAGATTTGATGCCAGGCAGCAGGGCTGCAAGAAGGACTGAAAAAGAAAAAGAATAATTAATGTTCTGCAATCAGAACAAAAAAAACAAATATTACACAGGGTCCATACACATTTTCTTAAAAGAAAATCAAGGACTTACAAAACCAAAAAATAAGGACCTCTAAACTGAATAAACTTAACGAATTGTCACACGCATTTTTAAATAAAATGTCTCATTTTTGCAAATTCAACCTATTAGATGATAAAGTATAGTATAAAACATAGATAGAAGATACATTACAAATTTAACACAACAAAAAATTCTTAAAAATATGAGTTAATAAATTGATGAAAAAAACCATGAAACTGGTAATCAAATATCTTTTAATTCCAAACTTTTTTCATTCAATTTTACACCTACGGTATTTATTTTAATTTCTTTTCAATAATTGTTTTTCTTAGTCCATGTGATTGAATAAATAAATTTATGTCCTTTGACTTTTCAGCCTCATTAGCTGAATCATTTGCTTCCCCATTTGTTTGGTGTATTTGGTTTCGAACATTTTCTTTTGTATTAAAAAAAATCTATTTCCTCCTAGAGCTTTTCATTTCAGTCTTTATTTTGGGTCTTTCACTTTCTAAATACTGCATGTATTTTGCTCTAGCTGAGATGGCAAAAAGTAAGGACTTTCAAGGACTTTAAAAATGGGGCATAAAAATAAGGATTTGTAAGGACTTTTAAGGACTAAATGTAAAAGTGCGGACTTTTAAGGACACATACGAGCCCTGATTACACTCCCAAATTTATTACTGCATAACAATAACAGCTAATTACTGCTAACAGCCGCATAACTTCAAAGAACACTGAATTAAGTAAAACAATTTTTCTAGTCCAGAAATAGGTTTGCTTTAAAAAAAACTATCGTTCTTCCAATTAAAAATGCATTAATTGGGAGAACAATAAGTAATAATTGCAAATGAATGATTAATAAGTTCCGTTTAAAGAATCTGTTTTTGAAACAAAAAAAATTTAATTAAGAAGCTTGGAATTTGTAATTCATACACTTTATTTAATACTAGTCGCTGTCATCAACCAGCTCGTTCACTGGGAATATAATTTCAATTGAATCTCTAATACATAATTTGATATTCCAGATTCCTTGAACCCTTTAAAGTTCACTACATGTTTCATTTTGAAAATTACTTCATTTATTTCAAAAATGAATATTAGACATTTAGCTGATCATAAATATGTAAAAGAAAAAAATTAGAATTTTTTATTTTCACAAATTTGTGGTTTCATAGTGAAACCAATGAATGGTAAGAGGCTGATTTTCCTCCAAATAAGTTATCATCGAAATGTAATTGAAATTATATACTTATTTTTTAAGTATACGTGAGTATTCAACCTTCATAAAATTCAATATTACCTTTCGAAGATTCAATTTAAAAAAAATTAATTTGTGCAAGAACCCTCGTCATTTTGTTTCTCTTGGAGAACAAAAGCAATTTAGCTCTTGCAATGCTGATATCTTTGTGAATACTAACGGTATTGAACTGGAATTTTTATATAAGTTGGTCTATATATCAGGTTCTTAAGTTATGAAAGAAAAATTACGCTATGTTTCGCCCATGCACAGTAAAAAAATTTTAAATTTCTGGTTGCACTGCGAAACCATTGAATATGAAAGGGTTAACAAAGTCATTTTAAATTGTGATAAGACATTTAACCCATGTTCTATTTAGTGACCTTGTACCTGTTCTGTTCATTTTCTTTATAAATATCCCTAATGGAGTCAAGTAGCTGTCCATGTCACATAACTGCACCCTGTCGGCACCAACTTCACTTTCTTATTCCTCATGCAAAATACACATTTGAATTCAGTACTAAAATGGCTCTGCACATTTTACATCCAGCAGCAGGATTAAAACATACTGATAAAAAGAATTGAAACATCTTTCAGCATACTGGATGTATTTCCTAATATACTAGCTATCTTAAAGGACTTTGTTTACAGATTTCAAAGTAAAATTGATGAAATTAAAAAAAAAAGTACATTTCTTAGCTTTCAACAATGGAAGAGAAACACACAACTAAATATTGGTTTAAACTACGGACACGGTTTGAACTTGATTGCAGCAATGAAAGGTATTGTTGTAAATTATGCCTAAAAATATTTTTAAAAATTAATTAAAATTGGAGAAACCAGCGGGAGTGGCCTCCCCTAAACTTTCTCGTATACTTCCCCAAAAAGATGCTGTTTCCCCTCCCACCACGTGGATAAATTAGAAGACCACATACCAAATTTCAATTATCTAATGTTAGCCCAGTCAAATTGTCATAAATGGTTACATTAATTAGGGTAGTTCCGATTTTTTGATATATTGTATGGGTTGGTACAGTGTTGAAAAATCCAAGTTTTCCAATTCCCACCACCACCGCGGGCGCCGCCATCTTGAAAAAACCGCTCAATTTTTGGACTTTTCTCTGTTTTTACAAAATATCTCCTAAAGTATTGGTCTGACAAAAAAAACTCGCTACACTTTTATTAAACTAGAGAACATTGTCTACAATGTGAGACAAAAATGAAATTTGTAGCTCTAATACTTCCCGAGATAGACCTATTTGAAGTTTGAGAATTTTTCTCAAAAATATAAAAATTACAGATTTTTGGTCAGTGATTGCTTGATAGCAAGTAAATGGTGAATCCTACACTAAAGTTTGACATAACAATTATAGTAGATGTAAATAGCTCAA
>BGPR01001496.1:132111-145728 GCA_013235015.1 Araneus ventricosus | reverse complement strand
AAACGAGCTAGAAGAATAAGCTTGGTCTTAAACTTGAGCTATTTACATCTACTATAATTGTTATGTCAAACTTTAGTGTAGGATTCACCATTTACTTGCTATCAAGTAATCACTGACCAAAAATCTGTAATTTTTATATTTTTGAGAAAAATTCTCAAACTTCAAAGAGTTCTATCTCGGGAAGTATTAGAGCTACAAATTTCATTTTTGTCTCACATTGTAGACAATGTTCTCTAGTTTAATAAAAGTGTAGCGAGTTTTTTTGTCAGACCAATACTTTAGGAGATATTTTGTAAAAACAGAGAAAAGTCCAAAAATTGAGCGGTTTTTTCAAGATGGCGGCGCCCGCGGTGGTGGGGGGAATTGGAAAACTTGGATTTTTCAACACTGTATCAACCCATACAATATATCAAAAAATCGGAACTACCCTAATTAATGTAACCATTCGAGTTTTTTTGTTACAATTTGACTGGACTATGTAAGGTGCTAAAAGATTTGCACACATCTAAGCAGCCTTTTAGCTTGCCAGCAATATCTCCGATCTGATTGTTACAAACTTACTACCGATAGTTGTAGTTGAAAATATCACGCACATTGGCAGAGTGCTTAAGAAATTAAAAAAGCATGAAGAACAGAACTGATGAATCAATTGACACTAATTTTGGTTTGTTACTTTATAACTTTACTTTTAACAACTACTCTCGTTCTGTCAGAGTAAAAATAATGCAAAATCCACTCAGAAAAAAATTCATTACGAAATATACAAAATAAAACTAACCGCAAATCAAATATGCAAGTCTTATTGAGAAAATGTTTCGGCGTGAAATGAAAATTAAAAGAAAACACTCCATAATTAATTCACTTTTATTCGAGAAGAATTTGGCAGTGAGCCAAGACAGAACGTATTACGGGAACAGCAGTAAAAACGTGTGCCTTTCTTTTGCTTCGTACAATGGCGAAGAAATCAAATATGCAAAGTCAACCAGTTGACGGATTTCGCCCAAAATTTTATACAGCCCTAAATTCATGACGATAAAACTTTGTACCACATTTTATCCATATAGCTATTCAAGTTTTTGAGTTATAGTGTTCGTATGACTTCGGACATACAGACAGACAGACTTACCGTTGACGGATTTTGTCCAAAATTTGATAGAATCCTACAAATTATGTTTAAAGACCACATACCAAATTTCATCCCTGTATCTATTATAGTATTCGAGTTATCGTGTTCACAGACATAATTCCAAAATTGTGTTTTTAGGACTCAGGGAGATCTGAAACGTGGAGATTTGTCAAAATCTCGAGTTCAAATTTTTTGACGATTACAATACTTTCTCTTTGTATACTTCGTATACGAGAAAGTAAAAATTGTACAGCAACTTAATATAATCAAAAAAGTAATTTTTACATTTTCAGATGATGTAAAAATGATTTTTGTGCTGCAATATTTTTGGAAGTTATTAACAGCAAAATTTTGATTAATTTTTAATTAATTAAAATTTCAAAAAAAAAAAGGCTCAGGAGTGCACATTCCTACCCTCCAAAGTATGTTTGTGCCAAATTTCGTAGTTCTAGGTCCAGCGGTTTACCCTGTAGAGCGCCAACACACATTCTCCTTTATTATTAGTAGAGATATTGAATATATCATTTTTTTTTTTAATGTGAAAAAAAATACTGTTTAAACATTTTGCATATTTTCATGGAACATAAAATCTAAAGAACATTCAGGATGTATTATAATTAAAATAAGTTATCTGAATTATCACACACATTTTAAAATTAATATTTTTCTTACCAATTAAATATGCCAGGAAAAGATTATTAATCAAGTTGCCAATCCATGCTGTAAAAATCAGGGCTCCCAACACACCAATGAAATACTGTAAAGTAACAAAATATAAATCATGATTCATACAGAAAAAATATTTCCTATGATTTAACTGTTTAGACACTTAAAAGATTTTTTCATATCACACCTAACATCCAGGTTTTTGTCAGTTATTTGGCTAACATTTAACAGATTTCATCCTTCGAGACCAGTACAGCATAACTCATCATGTAAAAGTAACAATATGTTTTTCAATCTATCCTAACTTTCACTCTTTTAAATTTTGTGACTGGATGGCTTTTCCATAGTTCACATAGGAATAAATGATAACTGCAATACCTGAATAAGGAAGGATAAAAACCTATTCCTTGTAAATAAATTGTTACACAATAATGAGAAACAAATAGGAAATTTATAAAATATCACATATCTGTGGCATTATCTTGAATTAAAAGTGAGAAATCTCATAGCTATGTCAGTAATACACATTAAGTAAATTTAACTTTCATGGAGTCCATTTTAATAATTCATTTCTCTGCAATTTAATATTTCAATTTTAAATGTTTTCAACTTTAAGAAATTTAATTAAGGACATTCAGTATTCATGGTGAATTCCAACCAAAACCTTTCATTGGTGTTTACTTACTTAGCTTATTATGCATTTACAGAAAGAATTATTATCATCTATAATGAGAACTTTAACTTATAATAAGGCTTTATGAACAATGTCAGACTGCACTAATACAGCCGCAACAACCAGATATAATAAATCGAATAAGAGATTAAAATGTCCAAAAAGCATAGAAGTAGTATTGTTCAATCATAAGCTCAACTGCATTGGGGGGGGGGAATGCAATGAAAACAAATGCATCTAAAATTTATGAAATTATCAATTTGCTAAAGCACATGATAAAACAATGTAAATTTCTTGCAACATGATAGAGTAGCTAATCAGAACATTTTGGACCATAAACTGTTAAAAGAGAACCGCAGAAAAGCCTTATTTGTGACATAATTGTTTAACAGAACTCAACGAAAGCAAATAAATATTGAAAGGGACTCATTTCAATTCTAAGATGTTCCTCAATTTTTAATACATGAAAATCACAGCATATGAAATAACAGTCAAGTCTTGTTACGAAATATGATTACAGTTATGAAATAAATAACCAGTCATATCATGAAACCAGAAAAACTGTGATAAAAGACCAATGATATGGGAAGAATGATTTTGCATAAAAGTGTACTTTAAATCTGAATAAATAAAACAAAACATGTTAGCACAGGAAAAATTTGGCTTACAGATATTTTTAACTTATAATTTTCAGAGAAACAAATATTGGCATTTAGTCCAACTATTCATCTTTCACTACAAAAATCAATTTTTCTTTCATATTACATTCAAATACTTTTTAAATACAAATTATTTTCACTTATTTATATGAAGTAATAAATCAGAATGAGTATGCCCAACTAATCTGTCATTATTAAAGTTTGTCAGTTCACACCAACACAGAATGCATTAAAACAAAAAGAAAATTTAAGCAGAATTATGCAAGAATAAATTATATAAGTGTATATGTTATTATCATAGTATAAAATTAATTATTTCATAAAATGCCTAACTATTAATGAAATAACAGATGAAGACAGTTAAAGCATAAAATACACTTGTGTTTTTTGACTGAAGTAGTTATTTCATAAAATAATGACCAGTCAAAACGTTAAATAACAGAACAGAAAAAGAAGCGACAAAAGATCTAATTTAGCTGTTGTCATTAAAAAAATAAATGATTTTTGCAATTAGGCATAAGAAAACATACAGTAACAAATATTTGGTGTTTTATAAAATTAAGATATTATGCATTTTAACAATAGCATACACATATATTGAAAAAGCATTCTAAGGAAGCAATCAGCATTAATATATTACTGGTTATTAAATAATATTTTTAATAATAAAGTTTCATTTCTAAATGATTTTTTTAAAAAAGAAAAGCAAAATTTTCTGTAATAAATAAATAAATGTACAGGGCTCCTTGGTTGAATAAATTAAGCAAAGGTAGAGGAAACAAAACACAAAACAAAGCCTAAAATCTTGCCTCAGCCATAGGCTTGACATAAAAACAAACTGTTTCTCACAAGATAAGGTTTGTTCTCCTTTATCTGTCGAACTGACTCCCACATATGTTTGATCTTCATGGATGTATTTACAAATCCATGGCAAATATCTTCATATTTTTTTTCCTGAGTTCCTGTCCTGCAAAATCAAAATATTCCTACGTACTGTTGAAGATTCTTACAACATTATCATTTACACAATTTAACAATTAAAATAATGGTGATCCAACCTCTTCTTTCAACTCAATAATTAGGAGCATCATAAAATTAAAAGAGTTATTATTAATACCTCAAAACCAAGTTTTATAGGAAACCAAAGTAAATGTATTTTTGCTTAGTGTAAAATAAAAAGGAATATATCATTTTTGAATTAAAATATATGTTGTTTCCCCAACCCTAGAATATAAATTATTTTGATGAAAATTAAATGCAACACCTTTTTCAACAATTTAGAGCATTATTGATAATGATATTAACTGTAAAGATAGTTTAAAATAATTATTTTCTTGGAAAAATTCATCATACATTATCTACAATAATTTAAAAACAATATTCTAATTGAGAAAGGAAGCAATTGAAATTAATTTGATCTACATGTTTTTAATATAAAAAATGGTAATCCATCCCCTTTCCTACAGCTTAAGATCTATAAATAATTTTAAAATTTGTCATTGATATCCGTTAAGTAAATCATATGGGAAGACATTATACAGGGTGGCTACAGAAACTGTGAAAAAAATTTCCCTGACTTTTCCCTGACTAAACTTGCAACATTTCCCTGATTTACGGCTAATAATTATATTAGTTTCCTGGTTTAATATACATTATTAAAAACACTTTTACCAGTTATTTAATATGAAAAAAAATATTTTTACGAAATTTAATTTTAAAAAATGGAATGAACATCGATAAAAAAATCTATTAAAACAGTATAATACATTTTTTATATGTAAAAAATACTGGAAATTTTAACAAACTACTTTGCTTCTAAAACTGCATAAGAATTCTACGAAACATTAAAACTACTCTTTGCAACACAAGTTAAATTATATTAACAGTAAAGGCTATTATGATCTTTGCTCAAAACTTTAAAACAGTTCAATAACTAATTAGTGCTCTTTTCACGAGTACCAGAATAACATGTTGCAGCATAAATATAAAAATAGTATAATTATACGTACCTAATAATATATATTTTCGTAAAGATTTAAACAAGAGAAACTTGCAAAACATTTCTTCAAATCTTTATTCTTTAACAAATCATAAGAAATTAATTGCTCTAATCTAAAACTTATGCTTTATAAATGAATATAAAATTTTTAAATTCCAATTATTATTATAAATAATGCTAGACATCAGATACTAATTTATAGATAATAACTCAAGTAACCATTAATTTCCCCTGATTTTTAGATATTTTTACGAATTTTCCTGACTTTTCCATGATTTTTCCAGATCGATAAAATTCCCTGACTTTTCCCTGATATCCCTGATTTCCAGGTTCTGTCGCCACCCTGTTATATATATTATTTCTTAGCCGCCTTCGGCAAACAGCTGGTTCGCCGAGAATAATGGTTGATAATTTCAATTAAGTATCTTATCCAATGGTATTAATACAAACCTTGATCTACATACCATGGCAAAAATACCGGAATGAAGGAATTGATAAAACGATCAATGGTTTGAATTTAATTACAATAACAGAAAGCATTGTTACAAATTGAGTATGAAATAAATTTGAAATGTTTATTAAATTAAGAAAAAGGATGCAAAACATTTAATTTGAAATCATTACAAAGATGATTTTCTGCTCTTTAAGATGGTATGTAAATAATCTACGTGCAATATATTTTTTTGAAACTATTAGCGAAAAACTGAGATAAAACACCGAAAATTGGCTTAATTTTCATTATTTAATTAAATATCTTGGGAAGCAATTTTTTTGAAAGTTTGAAATAGTAGAATTAATCTAAGAATGGACCCCAGAATAGCATGTGCAAATTTCATGCCAAGACTATTCACCGTTTCGGAGGAGTTCTCACGACAAATAGACCATTAGAACATCTTTTTCCCCTCTCCCTTTTTCCACTTCCTACGATAGGAACCATACTAAGTAGCCTTGAAGGCTTAGCACACACTCATTAGGATCAGTTAAAAATTTGTGAAAATTAAACAAAACTTCGAAAGAATAATTCACTAACGTCATCGTATTACTGTGTAATCGTATTAAAAGCTGTAAATCCTATGACAACAGGAAACTGGAAGCGAAAAGTCTACTTTATTGTTTATGCTGAAAGAAAGCAATATTCTCTTATATTAACTTTAACACTGGCAAAAGCCCATGCGCAAAACAGTAATTTGGTTTGAATTTATTTCTATAAGAATAAAAAGTGTTGTTAGAAATTGCGTTAAAAATTTCTAACCTTAATAACAATCAGAGAAAACACTTCATTGCAATGGAATTAATATCATTAAAAAGATAATTTTCTGCTCTTTAGAATGGCATAAAAATAATTGTCGTCTAATAAATATTTTAGAAGTTATTGGCAAAAAACATCTAAGCATTAGGATTAAAAACGACTGATTTTCATTATTTAATTAAATATCTGAAGAACTAATTAACTCTGAAAGTTGAAAATAGCACTGTTGACCTAGAAATATGCTCTAGAATGCCGTGTGTAAATTTCATGTCACTAACATTTATCGTTTAGGAGGAGACCGACAGACAGACATGTATTTTTGGCTTTATATTATAGGTATTTATAAAAATAAGCAAAATTTTCAGAAATAAAGGTAACAAAGGTAACCTAGCAACGGCTATAAATTTGCGTTATTTCAAAATCGTCTGCACGTAATTAATAATTGTTAAACTTTAAAATATTAATAAAAATTGAAGGAAAAATGTCACAGAAATAAAATTGCTATCATTGAAAAGGTAAAATTTTGAACTTTAAGATGGTATAAAAATATTTTTTGTTGGACAATTTACTCCGAGGTTATGGCGTAAAACCGGTTTCGGTTAATTTCTAATTAACTGAATGTTTAATTAACTTTTGAACTTTGGAAAGTTCATAAGTGTTTTCCCGTTGTCTTGAATAATAAGTGTGCAAAATTTGGTTGAAAACTGACCATTGGTTTAGGAGGAGATGTGGAACATAGCCACATACCCGCAATGACTTTATTACATTTTATATTTAGATTATAAAATATTTATATTAAGATTGTACAGGACAGACCGATGATGTAAAGCAACAAAATCTGGCATATGGAACTTTAGAGGCTGGGGATATGCACCTAAGAGTGATTTTTCTTAATTTCATTATATTTTTAATTAATTAAAAAAAGCAAAATTTTGGGTTTTCTCTCTTTATATATAATATTGGAAAATATTAGTGCACAGAAATGACATCTTTCAAGTTTAAAAAATTATCTTTTTAATACCAATTTAACTGTACAATTTTTCCCCTAATTTTAACAATTTTTGAAGTATATCTTCTAATATAATTTGCAACAATAGCTTTCATTGTTGTAATAAATTTATTTCAGCAAAATTTATATCACTTTTTTACTTTGTTAAAGATAGATCTGATAATAATTCCAAAGCTGCTTTTACTTTCATTTTTACTTCACAGTATTATACATACACAGTAATAAATAAAAAAAAAAGAACCACTTGATTTTATAATTAGAAAGAAAATTTAATTTGTCTTATGTCGGTGAATTTTATCTGAAATTTTGACATGTACAGAACCTGACAATGTTGTATTCATAGGCACAGTATCCACAAGTAACGTTTTATCCATAGCTACAGTGTCTGTAAATAATATTTTATTCATATGACAGTTCCAACAAATAACTTTTCATCTACAATTACAGTATTTACCTCTTATTTTTATTGAGCATACAGAAACAGCACAAGATATCTTCAAAATCTAAACTGCACTATTTCACAAAATCCATTAAGTTGATAAGTAATATTATTATTATTATTATAAATTATTATAGATTAGTGCTTACCATTTGCTTGAATCAAAGACGCTGGCACTAAGTATAGGAACAACGTAATCCAATATGCATGCAAGGATACCAAAAACTGATATAGTCGTTAAAACAGATGGATCAAAATACCACAGCAATCTGAAAATAGAGACAACAGTAAGCATTTCAAATAAACAATAGATTAAATAATAGTACATAGCATTTCCTGAACTAAACATCCTATACAACAAGAAAAGATTTTAAAAATAAAATTCACTCAAAAAATACAATGCAAACCATGAAGATGTGTTTACCTAAAAGTCACATGAAAAAAAAAAATCTATACATCAGGGATTTAACTTTCAATTGCACACGAACAAAAAAAATACCATACATACAGATTTAAGCATGAAGATGCAATATTTATTATTTTTTTAATTCTTGAACTCATCACTAAATTTCCTGAATTTCAGGTATAAAATTTTTCTCTGCTTTAAATGAGTTTTTAAGTTCTGAGTCATAGTGCTTAAAAAAAATGTTAACTTTTGTTTGAAGATTTTAATTTTTGCTTAAACTAAATTATATTGCATTCTGCACCATATATTTTTTTGTTCAACACTGAAAAATTTAAAGATTATCTAAAAATTATCTTGTTATAGATACATAACATATTACAGGGGTGATTGTGGCTTCATGAAAAAATACCTGAAATTTTAGCAGGAAAATTATGTGTAGGGAACGGATATGTATTCATTCATTACAGCGTAGATTCAACTTTTGCATGCAATTTTTAATATGCTTTTGTCACAAAAGAAATTGATTTAATTTATTTTGTCTTAGTTCATAAGTTTTCAATAACATTCTATAACACATATGAAAAAAAACCATCAAAATTGATAACAAAGCAATATTAAAAATATAACATTTTGTATGAATAAAATTAATGAATATATATATATATATATAAATTCTTATGGGAGCACTCTTAAGTGAGGAAGGTATTCTTAGTTATTGTACGGCATTTTCTAAAAAATTCATTTAGATTAACTCAGCATAATCCAAAGTAAACAACAAGGGTATATGAAAAAAAAAATTCCACTAAATCTAATTTTTTTCCCTGGTATTTCATATTTCTTATAAAAAATGTTTCATAGTACTAAAAAAATAATTACTCATGAAATGATGTTTTTAAGAAAGTGAAAATTAGGACTTCTAATTATATTTTAAATAAAACATTTCATCCTAGAACTCCATAGAATGGATTATAATTTGTGTAGTCCGTAGTAGAAGCTGAAATTCCATAGAAACTACGGAGAATCTGTAGTAGTTATAGTCTTTGGCACTCTTATGTTTTAAAAAATAGATTTTTCAGAAAATACTGGAATTCCGGTATTAAGAATGAAGAAAATACCAGAACACAATCGCCCCTGATATTAGTTATTTTGTTAAAAATATCATAGTTTCAGATAAGAATTATTTTTTACATATTTTAGATTAAAATTTACTTAAATAAAATTTCATCTCATTATTTAAAAAAATTAAATATATCATTTTGATATTTTAAGATAATTATTTAATTTTAATCTCCCCCCCCCCTTTTGGCATCAACACTATACAAAAACAAAAATATTAATACTACATCAACTGCTAACAGATTTGTTACGTACAAATATTATGCGTAAAACAATAAAATCCTATATTGCCTGAAAAAGAAAGTAAAACTGACTTATTAGTATCAGATAAAAACTATAAGAAAAATAAAATATAATTTCACAAAGAACAGAAATTTTTTAAGAAAGGAAGAAAATGCAGTTATCTTTCATGTAATATAAAAAAAAATCAATATGATTTTTAAAAGAATTTAATTATGAAAAATGTTGAAATTTGTTGATAGAGGAAATTTAATCTTAAAATAAACAACTTTCTAAAAAAGCACAAATTTGCTATGTGACCTTTAATTTGTTAAGAAAAATAACTAATAACAAGTCACTTATTGCTTTCAAAATTGGTTGAATTTACTACATTCACAGATAAAGCAATTGTTAGCCAATAAAAATATTAATGAATACTTCCATAAATTTCTACAACTTTCAAAAATATGGTTCTAAAGGCTCACGCTACACTTCATAAGAAGAAAAAAATATGAACCTTTGGCAGATATTTTATATTCTGAGATAATTAATTACAAGAGCGATTAATTATTTTAAGTTTTTTTTCTTTCACCAATGAATCCTTCATCAATGCACGGAGGAGAAAACTGCAATGCAGCAATGAAAAGTAGAAGTAGTTAATTTTACAGAATCGAGATTTATTTACAAAAAAGATTTATCAGTCATCATCAGCGAGAGAAGCAGGCTTGGAATCAGTCATCACAAAACTGAATTCAGTTTTAGTGAAATTTAATCAGTTTTCCCTTGTCTTGACGGCTCAGTGCAAATTTTTAGTTGAAAAAGACAGACATAAAAGCTTAATACAAACTGTGATGCCAATATCCACATTGTTGATGAATTACTCTTTGGGCCTTTATAACATAAGCTAAAAACTTCTCATTCATAACAAAGTACTAATCTTCCAATTAAAAACTTTATTATAGATAGAATTTAGTATTTTCTTGTCACACAGCAAATACACACCACCATATTACACAATAATACCAAGAGTGAAATTAAGAGGATCCCTTTTGAAGCAAAAAATAGAAAGTTATAAAGACACTTGTCTTCTACTTATTACTACAGGAGATGACAAGAACAATTGCAAAAAGATAGAAAATATTCAAACCACACATTTTTTAATTAATTAAGCATAAATACATCATTGAATGAGCCCACATTCAATCACTTGATACAGTATATGAGATACACAGAGACCAAAGTATCCTTTAAAATACTACACATTGTTGGGTAACAAAATTAGATTAGGTAGAATAAAAATTAACTAGGTAGAATAAATTTTAAGAGAAAGAAGTTACAGACTGGAGATTCATGAAATAGTGTTGTTTAGTGTCATTATAATAATAAATGCAATATTTTAAATATAATTGATGTTTAAGTGTATTTATATATAGGGTAAGCTCTATTTCTTTTAGAATTTATTTAGTTTATATAATATTTACTAGTTTAACTAATAATTGTCATATTTGTTTATAGTGAGGTACAGTATTTTTAGTTTAAGATTTGTACCTTTGATTATTTAGTTATTTTATTACTATATATATAACAGAAAATGTATAACACACTATTTTAAGAACATCATTGAGACTAACAAAGCCAAATTCTTTTTTCAGATATAATATTGTGAGATTCACAAAATAAATATAATATGGTTCAGATCTTAAGGCTGCATTTAAGAAGTTTCCAGTAAGTGTTTAATTTTAGGAAAATTCTACAAATAACATCTGGCACTTAACCAAGCCAGGCAACTGTGCATTTTGTCTGGCAAAGAATGTAACCACTGTGGTAAAAAGCAGGGCAAAAATAGCCTACTATCATGCCTTTGGCTACAACAAATTTGGTACTTTAACTAAGGTGACAATTTATCAAGTCATCATATTTAATTGGCAATGAATTCAAATACTAACACTGAATACTATGCAATTATTTAACAATAACAGAATACCTAAAAAAATACATTTATAATTTGTGTTCTAAATGGTTCAACATAAAAATTACAATTTTAAAGACAGGAGTTGGTAGCAGAGTACTTGGTTTTTAAATGATTGATTTATATTTTCTTTTAGTAATATTGTATCTAACAGAATACAATCATAGCAACATTTTCAATTAATAACAATATAATGCAATAGAAATCAATTTATTCAATTAAATATTAAAAATATAATTTTCAATTTGTAATATATTTTGAGTAGCTTGAGTAAACGGGGAAAAAAAATTGCTACTGCCATAACAAAGAAATGAGACAACATAATGTCCAAACATTTTATAATAAAACAAACAGGTGCAGGTACTGTAACCATTTTTAAACTGAACCTTTTAAAGAAATTTATTGTAATCAGAGAAGAAAGTAAAAAGAACATTGAATATATCTTCAATAAATAGAAATGGTAACTTGATTAAATAGATAAAATGATGTATAAAAAAAGTATTAATAACTGAAATTTATCTAAGGTTATGTACTAAAAATGCTTTCCACATATGTAAATAACTTGCAGCAAATTCATTTAATTCAGTTCTTCTGTTACTTCTAAAAAAAGAAACGCAAGGGAATTTGGTACTTTTCCTTTAGCCGGGCGCAAATGTCACCAATTGTGAACCAAACGCAAGCCAAGTCTCCAAGCGAAGCAATTTGGCGCAAATATCGCCAAGTGAACCAAACACGAGCCAAGTCACCAAGCAAAGCGATTTTCCGTCAGCCGGGCGCAAATGTCACCAATTGTGAACAGCCAAGTCGCCAAGAGAGAAGCGATTTTCCATTAGCCAGGCGCAAATGTCACCAATTGTGAACCAAACGCGAGCCAAGTCGCCAAGAGAATGGTTGTAAGAAATTTGGCGGAATTCTACATTATTTGGCGATTTTTCGCTTGCGCCTGGCTAAAGGAAAAGTACCGGAAATTTAAAAGGTACAATGAATGTAAATTACAAAAAACTGAATTAAACATTCATGCTTCAAATTCTACTAATAATAAAAAGCGATTGTGTGTCTGTTGGCACTCTGCATGGCAAAGTGTTTGACCTTGAATTACCAACTTGGGACAATTTCTTTCATTCTTCCTTTTGAAATTTTAATTAGAATTTTAGTTAATTAACAATTAAAGATCCTGCTTAAATCTTCTGACAATAACTTTCAAATTATTGTTGAAAGTTCTTTCTTTGATTGTTCAATAGTAATTCAAAAATATTACTGAGCCAGTAATTCTGTTGGAAAAATTGGTCGGCAAAGTTAGCTAATGTTAAATATTTGAAAGCATCGAGTTTTACTTATAAGGACGCATTATTTTTAAATAATAAATGCAAAGAAAATTATTGAGCTTTTAATTTTAAAACTATTTATCTTTTCATTAAATTAATTTATTACTCATAAAATCTAAAATTTCAAAGGTAAGGTACAAAATACTACAGTATATACCAAAAATGTATATCCACACTTTGAATAAATATTAAATGAAGAATTAATAACATATTGTGAGGCAATTACTACAACTGGATAGCTATGAAAATAGCAAAATGTAAATAAATGCACAGAAAGTGTTATTAGACCTGGAAATGGACAATTGTAAATTTTTTTTAAAAAAAGATAAATCAATCATCACAGGAATATTCATTTGTATAACTAACATTTAAGGCCCTAGTTCTTGAAATAACTTATTCGTAGTCATCTGGTTGTAATATTTACTCACTAATTCATGATTCAAATTAAAGCAAATGCTGAATTTTATCAATTATAAGAAGTGTTTGAAATGCTGTACTTACTGCTCAACACTACTAATAATGTAACTGCATAACTAAATATAATTTTTAAAAAAGTGAAAAGAAATCATTGCTTATAAATTAACTTCCATTTAACTTTTTTATTGCTCACTCAACTATTATCTATTCTGATAAAACCTTTTGTATAAAACACATTATTCAATTCACTCTTAATGTATAGAAAAAAATAATAACTCTTACAAAAATATAACTTATGATTCCTGCAATGATTCCAGGATAATAAGGTTTATTCCATGTCAAGTA
>BGPR01001496.1:92919-125457 GCA_013235015.1 Araneus ventricosus | reverse complement strand
GGTAGCGTTATATATGAGCACCTTACTCAGGCTAATAGGAACTGCAGATTTTCACAGGCCTAGGCGACAAACATGATTGATTATCCAGAGGGCGCTGGCGGCAGATGCGCAAATGGAGTTGTAGATTGGCGCTTACGCACACTTTCCTTCCTATTGGAAATGAAATTATCCTGTTTTTTTTTACAAGACCAATTTTGGCAAAGTTTCTGAATCGCACACGACTGCTAAATCTATGCTTCCGTCCACGAAATAAATTTTTTTATACGCTTTCAGAAATACATATATCTTGCTGTTTTTTTTAATTAAATAAAGTATATATTGTAAATTAAATAAATTTTATAATAATTTATTTAGTTCTGAATCTGCTTTCTGAAATACATATATCTTAGTAATAATTTTTTAATTAAATAAAAAGGTTTATATTCTATAAGTATATATTGAAACAATCAAAATATTTATTTGTTAAACAATTTATATAAATATATACTGATATGTTATTCTGAGATTGTCATAAAAGTCAAGTATAATTGCTTAGAAATGTTAGGAAACACCAAATAGTGTCATTTTAATTACTGTGAGATTAACTTCGATATAGCACTTATTTCTACTTCACCTTCAGTTTTTAAAATATATTTATATTGTGAATTATTTGTGTTGTAGAATTATATTTTTTGTTGTATGCTTCTTAGTCAGAATGAAAATTCTAAACCGGCTATAATAATAAATAATACACATTCGGGATTAGCAGTGGTATAATTTCCACGTTTGCTATAGTTACCATTAAGTGCATAAATCTTTACCAGTTATCACTTAATTGTGCAGCATATCATCACAACTACTATCTATGAGCATACAACCTTACATATCAGTTTTCGCTATTAACTATCACATCTAAAATATTTAAACTTATTTAACTAATGTTTGCAGAGAATGCATGAACAAACACATGCTTTTTCCACAATATTTTTCCTTTCATTTCGATTGATTATGGTACAAAAAGAAAGAAATTAGTGCATTTTTTATTTATTTTTGTCTGCATATATTCATTCAAACTTAACTCAAAATACGAAGGCAGAAATAAAATGTTTTACCAAACACTTTTTCATATGCTATCTTTTATTTCGTGCTAAAAAAAAAAAAAAAACCTCTATGAATACAACCCAGTTTATTTATTATAACCAAATGTGTTTTCAAACTAATCTATCTACAAAAGAAGAAACCCCAATCTTGTCTTGATAACCGTTTTGATGGTGTACAAGCATTTGACTGATTAGAATACATCTTGTTTTTATTACATTGCAGGCACAAGCTAGAGATGCAAGTTTGCCTTTCAGTTACTCTTTTTAAAATGAGAATTTTTTTCCCCTCATACTTTCAAAGCTTTTATTTTTATCATTGCAATTTTTCATTCTTTTCATACAGGCTTTGATATTTTTTCAGTGTAATAGAACCATTAAATTTAAACCAATAAGTTCAGAAATGCAACAAATGCTTCTTACATTCTTATCCTTAAAAAAAAAGCATGAAACCTACTTCATTAGTTACATGAAGCTTATTTGTTGCCTATAGTAATTTAAAGAGACAGGGGCATCAAATTCATTAGGTGTAGCTATTTTAAGATTTATATGGTTTGTAAATGTTTTAAAGAATTTGCTTTTTATCACTTTTCTTCAATGATTTTTTTGTAAAGAATTTGGCCCTGGGTTATGTATTTTTATTTTGGCTTCATAATGATCTAGTTTTGACTTCTGAATTCAGATATTCTCATTCTTAATTCTTTTGATGTGTAAATATGTTGTCTTATAAAAAAATGTTGCAAAACATGGGAGTTGTTGAGCTAATTTTTTAATTTTAAAGAGCATTAAACGAAATGAGAAATGGAACAAACCGAAAACGTAAAAAAAAAATTGCTGTGTTGGTTTTTTTTCAAATATTCTGTATAATCTGCTAATTTTTTGCTGCTAAGTAATTAATCTATGAGTATAAACTGATCAGTAGAATGCAATTACATTAGTTTGTGTTTTTGTATTATCTACAAAAAAAAAAGTTAAGATTTTCAATTAGTGCATGGCCAAATTGTAAAGTTAATTTTAAAAATGCACACATTTTTTTTTTTTAAACAAAAGTAATAGTTACCAGTGCATTCAAATGTTCCAGTCATAGCCTTTTCCTAAGTGTTGTGAAATTTCTTTAAAGAGTTCTGTTTAGTCTGATGCGGAATAAAATGACTACCTATTTCTTTTATCATTTTTTGTTGTGAATTTCTTCTTACGCGATCTTATTAAAAATGTCAATTGCATTGAAAATAATTTTTTTTGCAACTTTTTTTTATTCACATATAATATAAAGTTAACTTTATTGCAAATAGTTATTAATAAAATTACATAACGCAAAGAAACTGTCACATATATATTTATATTCAAATTAGCATCACAATAGTTATGAATTGTGTAAATGCTTATAATTGTTAAATTCTGAATGGGAATCAACTTAGATTTTCTTGGCCTCTGATTTTTTATTGTTTATAAAAGTGATTCTTCTAAATAGGTCAATAAAATGGCCGTATAAAAATGTAACCTCTCATATAGTTCAAATGAAATGAGTTTTTTGTAATTTGTAATTCTCAACGAATTGATATGGATTTTTCTACTAGTCACTAATTGGCTGTTTAGCTTTGAAATACTATAGGAGTGATTTCAGACATTTCTTGGCAAATAGTTAAAACTAATAAATGATGACTAATGATTTCTTAGACAAATATTCTAGGATAAATAATAATTTTTCTGCCCATATATTCATTTATGGAGGAATCAACATGGTTTTGCAAAAAATGGTGTACTTTCTTAATTGGTAAAATACAATATTATGTAATAAAAATCTTTTATATTTCATCATGGCACTTTATATTATTAAAGAAAATAATATGTGACGCAACAAAACACATTTTTTTGTATGGTGATTGCTCGATATGTTACAACATTTCTAACTTGACACTGTTTTTAATAAGATCAATGATTTTACTAATTTTAGAGTGGGAGCTCTTTTCTGAGACAGAAGCTAACTAATTAACAATGTACCGGCCTTTAAGAAGATTGCTCCAAATAGGGCCTCGCGTCTAGGGGGTTCCGTAGCGTCAGGGGTTTGTGTTTTGAAACTTCTTTGTTCCATTCATCCCATGACCCCAGGAAACAGGGGCAGGAGAGATGCAAGGCAGACTGTGACAAGGGCAGGGAAAGATTTATTGAGGAAGTGTCACTGTGGTCCACATACCAGTGCTTTGCCCCATGGCTTTTGGCACCTGACTTTCCGCAGCTTTGCATTCATTTCATTGTTGTGAATGTTCACAGTGGATGAAACAAGAGTTTCTCTCTCTCAGGAATCTATTCTACCCTTCCCACCTTTTTTGTTTCTTTGTTCGGGAATGCTGAGAACAGGAAGGGACAAATTCTGGGAACTCCTTCCATGTACTCGCCTTGGCCACTTTTCCTGCTTTGCATGTTGATTGCTAGTTGCTTTCAAGAATCGTGTAAGAATAAATAAAAAAATGTCATCTTAAAAGTTGGAAACAAAAGTCAATAACTAACTTTTTTTAAACCTTGAGTAACAGCTAAATAAAGTTATTATTTATATCTTACATACAATCTGTTTATTTCTTTTCTAAACTTAAACTTTTATTTTTTTCAGATTCTAAAACATAATAATTTATCTTTTATTTCATAGCTTGTAGTGTAATTGCAGTCAAGATGGAGCCGCTATTTAATGGTTAACACGAAAATCCTGGTAGTGCGCCGTTCGTGTTAACGGGGACTGACTTTAATGACTAACTTTTTTATTTTTTAAATCTAAGAAACATTTATAAATCATTCAAATTTGTTTTCATGACCAGAAGAATTTATAATTATTTAATTTCTCCCGGAATTAAATTAATTAAAATACATATATTAAAATCTCGAGCGACATTTAAATGTTTTTAATCAATTTAATTTGTACATTAACATTAATCATAATATATTAATAAAAAATATTTGTTTGTATAAAATCTTAGTAATTTGATATAAAACCATTTTGGGTTCTATTTATTATACGAAGAGGAACAAATATTAATTCAGTTTGAGGAGTTTCTTTAAAGTTATTAGAAGTGAACATATGTTTTAATTATGCGATAACTACCATTTATTACAGCCAATTGTATAACTCTGAAAAGTTCGAACATTTCAACTTTTTACTTTCTCATATACAAGTATACAAAAGAAAGAAATATTGTAATCTCAAAAAATTCGAACTCAGTTTTAACGAATCTCAACGTTTTTGGAGCCTCCCCGGTCGAAAAAAACAATTTTGGAATTATGTCTGTCTTTGAACACGATAACTATTAGAGCTATGGGGATGGAGATTTGGTATGTGATTTTTACACATAATTTGTAGGTTTTCTATCAAATTTTTGGACAAAATCCGTCCACGGGAAATCTGTCTGTCTGCGTGTCCGTTTTTTAATGTGAACGCGATAATACAAACTTGATTAAGCTAGATGGATAAAATGTGGTACACGGTTTTATCATAACCATGAATGTAAGTCCGTATAAAATTTTTGGGCCAAATCGGTCAAGGGTTGACTGTCTGTCGGTCTGTATAATTTACTTTTGAAAAGAATCCGTAATCTCCACGCGCATGCGTACTGGAAACAATCATCATGCACGCGAAAGGAACGGAACGGAATTTCATTATGGAGTAGAAAGTACGTCATTTTGTCCTTGAACCGGTAAACGGAAACTCGGTACCATCTATCCCTTTGAATTTGATTCTTTACCTAGATATTTTCAGTCACTATAATGGAAAACCTTCCGATAGTCATTTGGATTCTGGGTAACAGTAAGGGTTCGAATTTTTCAGCCACACTCTCGGGATGGAGCTTGGCTGCTTTTAGGAAATATACGAGAAAGTTTGAGGGAGAACACTCCCGCTGGTTCTCTGTTGTACTTAATCTGAATGAGTAAGATATTCCCACACCAACGTTACTGTAAAGTTTTCTTCTATTACCGATTTTTTTAACTCAGCAGAAACTAGATTGAATAAGTTTATGAACTGCGCACATACATTTAGCAATGAAATCTGTTCATTCTTGAGATTCTTTACATTAGCCACTCTGTAAATATGTATAGTTGTTACATTGTAAAAGCCAAGCATTATTCAGAACGTAAATTGTGTCAAGAATTTTATGAACTGCCACAGTCTTAAATCGTTGACGTGAACAATAATCCATCACTAAAAAAAAATTTGAACTTTTAATTTTTTCTCCTCACTAAAAAATATATAAGCATTCCTAATACTGATAAGTAAAGTATTAAACAAGTTTATTAAAATTATTAAACTTTTAACAATAAATATTAATTTGTTACATCAAAATTTCATATTGTTTATTTATTTGTGTATTATTTCCTAAAACTTAAATATCGGGGTAATCCAAAATTGTTTCCAATTGGGCCCGCAACTCCTAAAATACAGCCCTGCTAATTAGAGCGTATAATGCGGTCTTCTCCAAATGTTATGTCCTGCACTTTTCTCTCTACCTGAAAGAGGCAAAAGGTGTTCACCTTATCAACCAGCGGGAGTGGTCGCCCTAAACTTTTCTCGTATGCTTTCCAGTGGTGATTCGTCAAAATCTCGAGTTCGGGTACGACGATTAAAGAAAGTGAATATGCAATTTGAACGCCTCTTTTGACGGATTTATTTAAAATTTTATACGGACCTACATTCATGACGATAAAACTGTGCCAAATTTTATCCATCAACTATTCAAGATTTTAAGTTACAGTTTTCACATGACCGCGAACATACAGACAGACGAACTTCCCGTTCACGGATTTTTGTCCAAAATTTGATGAAACCTACAAATTATATTTAAGAGATTACATATCAAATTTCGGCATCACGTGGCTCTATGGTTTTCCAAGTTATCGTGTCCACAGACAGATATGATTCCCAAATTGTGTTTTCGGCTCAGGGAGGTCTAAAACACGGAGATTCGTCAATCTCGAGTTCGAATTTTTTGACGATTAAATACTTTCTCTTTGTACCAGAAAAAGTAAAAAGTATTTTATAATTATGTTGCCTGATTGAATAAAATTCATGAATAAACCACTGATGTAAAAATCTCATTTAAAAAATTATATATAGAGAAAACAGTTCTTATTCGTTTCCCTTTTATAAACTGCTGATTTAATTAACATTATATTGTAAATTGATATATATTGAGGAGTCGATCTCAGAAAAATGGTGTACAAACAAAATATCTACAGATTTTAACTTTCAAAACTCCTATCAATTTATACCTCATGTCCATGAAAAGATTACTTTTATGTCTGAGCAGTGAGGTTTTTTCCGCACAGGCGTTAAGGCGGCCGCCTCGTGCTTCGAAATCTAGAGGGGCCTCAAAATCTATGCAACATACTTCGCAGTGCTAAGCCGGTATCAAATTTACGATATTGAAGCATAATTCGATTCACAGAAAGATTCTCCCTCATCTCTTTAAAAAAAAAAAGTAAAGGAGTAGAAAACAGTGGAACAAGCCAGAGACCCAGAGAAACCGAATGGCCCTGGAAAGAAGCGATGGGGAGGAAATAAGCCTTGAGGGATTTATTGCCGTCAAGAAATTCGACCACCCACATTACCGATTTTCTCCCAAACGTTTGTAACCGATCTAGAAACCCTCAGCGAGCAACCCTCCGACTATTGGAACAGGACACCTCTTCTGTGCAAGTCGAGACGCAAGGATCGTTTAGATTTTTTTTTTTATTGGTATCGGAGGCGACCGGAAGAACTGAAGGTACAGCATCCTTTGTGTGAAAAGAGTACTGCAGTTCTTGTAAGTTTCTGTAGTTTCATTTTGTCATAAACAATCGGACAAGCAAGGCAACAATTCATATCTTTAAAAGAAACGGTTTTCTTGTCTGGAACTGTTACTAAAGAGGAAGGGGAAATAAATTTTGCCCCTTGAAGAAACCAATTGGTATCATTGAAAGGCACGACCTCTGCTTTCTTTAAGCGTTTGGGGGGGGCAGGGGGTTATATAGTCATGTTTACAATGTTTAGTTGAGGGGGCCTCAATCTTATTGGTCTCTTTCTTTCGTGGAAAATAATTGGAGAGAAAAGTTGTGCTTCTCTGTTTTAAGTTAGGAGAAAGTAGGACGTGCGTAACGCATCTTGTAAAAAATGAAAAATTCTTCTTTCTTTCTCAGAGAGACCTTATAGTGTCTTGAAGTAAGTGAAGTCCAAAAGATCCATGTTCGACTACCAAACATGAAAGCAATATCAACACAAAATGATACCTACATTTCTATTTATAATTTAAAATTGAAAGAATAAAAATATAATTTGTATGCAATTCAGATACTTTTGTAGATGTTAACCACTCATTATGCCGTGTTGGTTGAAAAGTAACTATAATAATGAGAACAGTAAAATAATTCTGTCATAATACATTAAAAGATTTATCTGATTCGCAGCGATCAAAATGCAAAATGTATTACATTTCAATGTAGATACTGCCATTTATTTAAACACTAAATAATTTTTTTATTCAGTGTATGTTTTATTATCACTAAAACTCGTTTTCAGGTTGCACGATATGTCATCAGCGTGCACGACGTTGCAATTATAAAGTGATGATTTTTAATTCATAATTAGGGAAAATCGAATCTTCTATACTGCTTATGTCAATTCGGATCTCTTTTAACATAAAATTATTGAAATTGATTTAATTACCGAGAATTCTACACAAGATTTGTATGCCTTTGTTGTGTGCTGTGGCTATTGATTCGAATATTTTTACTGCATTTCATTGGGTATCTCTTTAATTTATTTCAAATCATTTCATGCATAGTTTTATTTCTAAATGCATTTGAATCTTGAGAAGTAAATGGTTAGAGTTAGGTTAGGTTATATTAACGTCCCATTTGAAACAACACAAAGGGCTATTTGGGACGGACCTCGTATTTGAACCCGCAGTCAGATGGCAGGACGACACCTGACTGTACCCCCTCTCCAAAACTTCCGCGCCACACCAACGGAGGACGTTTGGCCACACTACGTATGATTTAGCGTGCAACAAGCCCCATACACGGCGAAGATCTTTGGTGGAATCGGGTCTCGAGCCTGCGACCTCCGGTCGCGAGTCAGACCTTGCCATAATTACCGCAGCCAGGAAGTAAATGGTTTCGTAAATTATGTTTTTTAAATAAAGTTGATTTTTAAATTATAAAAAGTTAACACTTGTATACATCTATAAAATTTGTCTTCAGCTAAGTTATGTTTGCTCGCTATTATAACCGGTATTTTATGATTCATTATTATAATAAATACTTTAATTTATATTATATTAATTTTTTATTATAAATATAATAAATCATCAAAAGCAAATAAAGAGTATTAAGAAATAAGATTGGTTTTCAAGTAACGGATTAAGAGAAGATCCACCAGATGAACTTTCTCAAGACGTCACTCAGCCACAATTGGATTCAAAATAAAGAACAACAGGAGATGCTCTTCTGCTTTGCAAGCACTACCTATAACAATACTCTAAATGACTTTCAATTTTTTTTTACAACAAATTAGAAGAAATGGCATTTGAAACTTGCGTAACAAACTTAACCACAAAATATGCTGATGATATCAGAAGCACATTATTTCAAGGACGAAGTGAAACATTTTATTAAATACCAGTGGCGGACTGGCCAGGTTTGCCAACTTGCCCGATGGCAAGTGGGCTATAGACATGAGTCAATATGGGCCCTCAGAGAGAAAGGAAAGAATTCTTTTTTCTAGTAAATTTCCTGCGCTTTTTCTAGCAAAATAGCAAATAGTTTTTATCATTTTAAACCACACAACCTTTTCTCTGCAGGACAGGGACGAAATAACCACAAGAGTTTATTCTTCTTGGGAGGCTCCCGGCAGGAAGGAGGGATAACCCCCCCCCCCCCTTTGTGCATGAAGGATTTAGTCCTTGCAATTGGCCCTAAACAACTCGCTTTTTTGTTGTTATTTATTTGTGCATTTTACTGTCGTAAAACTGAGGGACAAAGCGAACTCGTCTGTCTTCTAAAGTAAAAGAAAGAAATGTCTCGCAGTACCACTCTCACCCTTCATAGTATGTTTTGCACTAAATTTAGTAGTCTAGACTCACCATAATGCTTGTTTTACTCTTTTACTCAGAGAATTTCGTTTTTTCCCGTCACAGTTGTATCCTAATAGTCTGTATTGAAGATATCAAGTTAAATTTAAAGAACTTTGTCTTTATGGGTTTTAAAACCAGTTTTTTGAGTGAGGAATAATGTAATGATATTATTGGAATTTCGAAGCTAAAGATCGCTACCGAATGCGATCAAATATTAGACCATTAGAAATTCATTGTCTGGGAGAACTTGATATATATATTACTCTCTTTTCAAATGGAATTATTAGATTATTTGGATGCAATTAATTATTGATAGATTTGAACAGTCATCTAGTCCAGTAACTGCACTAGAAGTTTGCCCGGACAGGGGGGGGGGGGGAGCGGCGATTTGATATTTAAGGGGGGCACACTGTATGGGGAACGAGTGTAATGAGTGGTCTCAAACTTTCTGTAGTTATTATTTATCAACACAGTTGAATACCCCTATAAATATTTTCCCCAACGGGATACAAAAATTTTTCACTCTATGGGGGGGGGTGTACAGTTTCTCCACTTGGGGCTAAACCACGGTCCCCCTCTGGCGCCACCCCATTGCATCTAGTGAACTCATAAGTGTGTCGACTTGCCATAATGAAATGGGCCATTTAATAAATACACTTCTATGAAATTTGATTTGTTAATTTTTTGAAGTGAGAAATATTTTAAAATTGAAATTAGTAAATAATTTGCACTTTGTTCAGTTTGGTTAAAAAAATTCTCAAAATTGTAATATAGTTCCAAGTAGGTATTCTGATACAACTAAAATTGTTTAATATTGAAGTCCTTAAACTGTATTTATATGTGGTAACTGCTTACTTCAATATGTATAATACATGGTATATATAATTAGTAATAAATATATAATACAATTTAGATTAGGAAAGTTAAATTAAATTATTAATATAATTAATTGTATTATTTAATAATAATATATGAATTAATTTATTATTAATTTCATTTATTATACATGTAAATAAAATTAAAAAAAATACATTATAAGATGGCACAGTGATGAGAAAGGGCCCCTACTGACTGATGGCAATCATTATTTTTAAGAACCCGATTCATATATTAATACTAAAAAATGAAAAAAAAGTAATGACAATGGATTTATTTTCATTGATTAAAAGATGATTCTACAATCAGCATTTTCCCAGCATTGATATTTTAAAATTTTTTCTCCTCTACCAATTTGTAATGGAAACGGAGAGAATCATTTTCAGTTTCGAACGCGTCAAGAACTATTTGTGGAATGTACGAGGCCAACACATTTTAAATGAACTATCACTTTTATTTATTGAAAATGATTATAGTACAGGAATTCGATTATGAAAAAGAATTATGAATAAATTCTCAAATTAAAAAACAAGAAAAGTTACTTTTTTAATAATTTTATGTCTTTACACCTGTTTATGTGTTCATAAATTTACTCAATTTCAAAAGTAGCATTTCATTGCTGCTACTAATATATCTGACATAATATTTATTTTATCTCCTTCTAAAGTTTAATTTCATTTGTTGTTACTCTTTAGCACTGTAATTTGTTTATAACCATTGAAGAATGTTTTTTTAATTATATTTTTTATATCAGAAAAGTGTGAATAAACTGAGATTAGTAAACTAAATTTTCATGGGCATACTTTTGATTAAATTATATTATATTTAAAACATATTGCTTTGCTTTAGAATTCCTGTCTCGTTTTTTTTAAAGAGACAAGAACAGTTTAAAGAAAGGAACAATAATAAAAAAATTGTTTATTTACTTTGTGAAACTTAAAAACTATATAATATTTTTTTGAGATAATTATCTTAATTTGCAACCAAAATACTATTTTAAAATTTTTCAGGATAATTCTATAGTTTCCCTCTTTTTTTTTGCCTGCATTGTTGATAGAATATACCATTATCCTTTGGGACAAAAGAGTAGGCACTATTTATTCAGCTCCCAAAATTAATGGCTATAAAAATGGTTCTCATTTATGGCAAAATTCTATTATATTTCATAAAGATAAGTGATGATTTATGAGCTCTTTACCATTTTTTATAAATGAATAATTTGAGGTGAATTTAAATTTAAGTGAAGAAAACCAAAAAACTATGATATTTATTAAAAAACAATTTTGAAACTTGGTTCTGTTAAATATCAAATTTGAATACTTGGATACTGAGTGTCCTACCCACTAGACAGAATCAAAGACCGAAAGATATCACTGTCACTTGGTATTTTAAATTTCAAACCAAAAAATCTCTGTTTGAATAAAAAAGATTTATTTATCTATTTTAAAATCACTTATATATAAAGAAGCAAAAAATAATACAAAAATATTTATAAATAAATTATAAAATATTAATTATATAAATTATTAAAATACTAAATTATATAAATTAAAAATATTAGAATTATATGTTATTCAAGTGGTTAACGAAGACTAAGGCTGAAAGCACAAATAAGTTGCAAACTCATTGCAAATTATAGCAAAAACAGAGTACGAACACAACCCGGGATAGAGCTCGCGGCCTACCGCTTAGCAGCCAGACGTCGATACCACTCCGCCAGCTCTACTACGAGAGGAGAAGATAGATTTCGCTAATACATCGTTCGATTCGATTCGTATACGGTTTATTTTAAACTTTTTTCTTGATTTCATTAATTTTTTGATTTGAGAATATGATTTGAAGTCAAAGAGAGAGCGATTTTCGCTAATAACTATGTTTTGCTAGCAGAATAAATTATGAAATTAGAGTTCAAAAGTAATTACTTTAAAATGGGACAAAATGTCTAAGTTATTATTTTTCAACAAACACTGACTGTTTTTTAGATTTAATTTTGTTTATAAACGTTAAAATTTCAACATTAAGAAAAAGGCGATATAGTTTTCTTTAAAGTGCGAGTGATATATTTAGTAAAAAGATGGAAAATGTTTCAAAAAAATTTTTTTATAAAAAAGTCATTTTTTTTCACAAATTATCATTGATTTACTGAATTAACAAAAAGAAGGGCGGTCTAGGAGATGCTATTAAAAATCGAATGTTTTTTTAAAACAGAGACAAAGATAATTATCTCTTTATTGTGCTATCTTTGCATGAAGCTTGTTCTGCAAATTTGATTTGCAAGGGAGGTGGCGCTGCTTGTCACGCCGAATTTGCTACAAGTTCGCTTCAAATTTGAAGCGTCAAATTTGCTGGGACAAGCTAATATCAAGTCAAAATCAAGCTTGCTTACGTGCTATCTGGGGATTTTCTGACCCAAACCCTCATCGCGAAATTAAAAACTCATTTAAAGCTCCCACCCTACCGGGACAAAAATGAGTTTCTCGATGGGATGAGAAATAAGGGAAGATGGTTAGGGATAATTATCTCCGCAGGGTTCCTGTTTCTTTCTTCTAACCCGATAGTTCCCCACGGTATGCATGATTCATACTGAATGATTGTCCGCTTCTTCGGAAATTGGTCATAAAAGGTTAGCAGAAGTGTCATTCAAAGTGCGGGCAAAGTGAAGTCAAAGTGCGGGCTAGGCAGCCAACGTGTTAAATCGCACCAGATCAGTGGCGAATCCAGGGGAGGGGCTATCGGGCTGCACCCCCCCCGGAGCTAAACCAAAATTCTTGATTTAATTTAAAATCACTACAACTGTTTGATCTTAATTTTCATTTTAAAAGAATAGTAATAAAATCGTGACAACATTTCTTTCTGACTTGACAGACTCAAAAATTTTCTACTTTTCTAGTCATGTCACTTGTAGCGTTGGCGCGGTCGAAAACATTATTTTTGTTCAGCTGTTTCATTGTATTTTTTATTAAATTATCGAAAGTATTATAGCGCTCTTCATTCTTCTTATTGTCAGGAGAGGAAAGCCTGTCAAGTTAAAGTGTTTTGGTTTATACAAGCCATGAGGTTTGACATTCGTCACTACGATACAAAATTTTTATGACCTCAGCCCACCCACCCCAGACCCGAATCCTGGATTCGCCACTGCACCAGATGTTTAAGATTTCCCGGGCAGTGATTGAAGTCTGATGAAGAATCGCAAGAGCTTGCAGGGACGACTGACTATATGCATGATTAGTGCTTTTTCCCCCAAGGAGTTTGGTGATAACTAGCACATGACTTCTCTAAATTTATAATTTCAGACCTAGAAAACACTATTATCATCGTCCAGTCTGGCCCACCATTTGTGATAATTAATTAATCCATTCAGGGTTGCCATATTGGCCATTTTAAGGCCAAATTATGGAAATTTGTCCTTTTTTCAAAGCCTTTGGCCTTAAGAATTTTAATTTGGCCTTAAATTCAATTTTGGCCTTTTTTGGCTTTATTTTCGTTAATGACTTTTCGAACAATTTTTAATTACTCATTCTATTGTTCTTTAATAAATTTTTGATATTACACATTTCAAGTGATATATAATGAGCTGTCAAACGAAATAGCTCCTGAATAGAACAGGGATGTTTTAAAATTCTTTCACTTAAATTTTAGTTTAATAATAGAGCATTGAACATATGCCTATCAAGTGGGACTCGTTGTTCTGTTATCCGTCATGCAAAGAAATAACTCATTACGCTAGCAGCGTATCAATAACTGCAATTGCTTAAAGAAATAGCTTTCAAAAAAACCGTGGCTTTAAAACAATTCTGGATCCATAATACGAAAATAACCAGTCATTCTTCCATGCAAGACATTTATTCGTAGAAGAAGGAAGTGAAACTGAAACAAAAACTCTCGCTCAACAGTTATAGCAGGTTACAGTTAAAATAGTGCGCACAAATACTTGAGACCTAGATTATATGAATTAATACAAACAGCTCCGTAGATATGACACTCTTTTTCATGAAGGATAGCCTTTTTTCTAATATCAAATGAGGTTTTCAGTCAATTTGTCAAATCTGGCTTTTTTGTCCTTATTTTTAAGAAGGTTTGGCCTTATTTTGCTATTTTGGTCTGGCAACCCTGTATCCATTACACAAGAAAAACACAAAAGGCAGAGGCCGTTCCCTTGCCAATTTTTGAGCTGTGGGTAAAAATCTGAAATTCATTTAAATCTGTGCGAGAGAGATGGGAACTGACTTATGAATGGGATGGACTAGATTGTGTTGTGGAGTTTGGTAAAGAGGTTCCCTAGATCTTTCAAAACTCTAAGTGGAAACTCCAAAGGATTTGACATTAGAAAAACAGCCTCCCTTGCAACAACTAGGTTAACTGGTTCAACACCTGCGAAGAAAAGGGAGAAATCACTAGAAGTTGTGCAGAAGGCCCTGCAAATTGTGAGAGCAAACATCCTCTGTGTAGAGAGAACTTTTTGGGGTTGAAATGGCGGCGAGACGTTGGGGCTGGAGGGCGAGAGAAAACATGGGACTGAGAAAAGTTTGAAAGAAATTACTCCCATGTCACCAGATCTGGACAACTGTTTGGGAGGCTAATCTAGTGAATATTAACATAAACAAGGATAAAAATATAAAAGGAGCCATTTAAATCTAACATTAGCCTATTGTAAGGAATTTCACTTTATGGTTGCTATTGCAGTAGATGGCACGGCACGAGACTGTTCCAAAAAGTTTGTTGGCTGTCGGACATTAGTGAGAGTGGTTGTTTGTGTTTGAGAATGACGAGGCTGATAGTTTTTATTGTGTGGCCATGAATCGAAATACTAAGGATTGCAATGTATAATTTCTTTTCTTTATGTTAAATGTTTTTGTGTGTTTGTCTATTTATGCTGTGCTAGTCCTGTGTGTGCCATTAATAAACTAAATTAAAAGAAATATTGCCTATTTTCTCGGCTGCATTTTTATAAGACACTATACCATGACTAAGATCAGCTGACGCACACTCTCAGATAAGTATTATTCATCCATAGTTAATGGTTAGAGGTTTCATTACAACATACTTACAATATTATATATACTGGAATCGAACTTCTCTTCCTGGTCGAATTCTGGTCCCCTGGAAATACAGAATGATAAGAGATAATCAATAAGATGAAGGTAATCTATATATTTAAAATAATTTGGAAATACCAGATGATCATTAGCCCAGGTCCAACCACCGAACCAATTTCGATAATTTTTACTTCATATGGAAGCTTATGACGCCTAGATAGGTGATCAAGTGTCATCTCCCCCCTCCATTTCCGAAAGAAATCTTAAAAAATACTTCTCCACTGTGCATCTCTATGGGGAAAAACTTTAACCTAGTCCCCCAGCCTCAACCACTTCACCGATTTCGACAATTTCTTATTTAATATGAAAACTTATGACGTTTAGATATGTCATCAAGGGTAGCCTGCCCCCGCCACCCTCCATTTTCGAGATATTTCGGAAAATAAAACTTTGGCAGAGTCCCTCACTCTCTACATCCTCCAATTTATTTCGCCAAGTTGCGAGTATAGACGCAGGCCCTTAATATTTTCTTCCTAACAGCTCGTCTCCGAAGGCGGCTAGGAGGAAAAATTAAATATAACTTGTTCTACGATATTTTCTTCTTCACACCCTCCTAGTCCTGGTCCGATAATGATCCGAGTCCGGAAATGTAGGTGAAATATAACAGAATCAAGCAACACATGAAAACTAGTAAAAATATTAATATTTTAATCAAATGTTGGTTAGTTTCATCGCGCACGCGTGAAGCGCTCCACCTCCATCCGGCCCGCCGCATACTCTCTTACCACCACGCGAAAAACCCCAGACATCAGACATGCGGGTAGTCGTTATGGAAACGGGATATTCCACTGCATTTTGGGGGTGAAGGAAAGGGCTTAATGTCATTTGGCGCAGATAGAACCAGCGGAAGTATCATTTCGTTTTGCATTTCGGTCGAAAGCAAATTCCTCACCTAACCAAGTGCGCTTAGTTTTCCAAATGTTGCGGTTGAATTTATACCCGTTTCCCTCCTTTCTTCGACTCATCTACTTGAGGCAACCCTGTTCAGGGTTTTTCTCGTGGCGGTAGGACAGTACATAATTGTGATTTTTATTCTCATTACTTGGTTTTATTTGTTCTTTGCGATTCTTTTATTGCGTAAGCCTGCTTTTAGGACTTTCACGGATGCATTTTAATGAATTTTTACCATCGGCGGGCGAAACTGTGACTAATTTTTACTGCATTGTAGCCTCTTTCCTTCAACCATCAATTTAGACTTTTTGCTATTGTTACAAACAAGGAAAGTCGCTTCCCAGCAATGTGAGTCCTAAGGTTGGGAAGAGAGTTTTACAGGAGTAAGTATGGGATGACCGGCAGCAGCCACGTCTGGACCCCTGACCTTGGCGACAAACGTGGCGACCATCTTGGCGACAAATTTGGCGGCGAAATATGGGATATCAAAGGTGCTGGAATCTTCTCGCTATCTCTATTAGCAGAGGAGATACGCTTGAATGTACTAGATTATTCCATTTGACGTCACGGCCTGACGGGGGAGACTATATAAGGAGAGCGCTTGGATGATGGGAGTGTTGATCGACTGGGATCGCCTTGGAGCGCGAACGTCTATGGAGTTCTATCCGCTGTGCGAGCTAGTAAGCTGTTAGACGCCGAGCGGTAGTAGTGTTGATCCATTGGGAACGACTTTAGAGTTTCGTCCGCAATGCGAGCTAGGAAGTTGGTGAGCTAAGCGCTATTGAAAGTGCAGTTATTGTCGTTACTAGTTATTTGCTGACTGTTTTTGTTGTTAAATATCAAAGTGCTGAACTGTCATTACCTGTGAATTGTTGTCTATTTACATTGGTAATCTGTGCAAGGACTATTGTTTCCTGTACCTGTGCTACGTGTTTTCCTGCATATTTGTAAATAAATCTTCATTCTCCATTATCCTGCGTATTGGACTGTTTACACCATACACCCACAGAAAGACTTTTGTAACAATATAATCAATTTAGGTTTTTCTTTATGATCTGTTTATGTTTTTATTGTTCGCAGTGATTGGGTAATTTTATTTATGCTTGATTTTAACCACTACAAGATAAAATTGCAGTTAAGTACTCCTCACACTATGTGGGTTATGGGGGTTGAGCACTATGTGGGTTGAGTGGGTTCTATTTTCAATCCCTGCCCCTGCTGAAGGCAATGCTCGTACATTTATTTAAGACGCAGTAAGCCAGCAGGAGGCTGGGAGGTGTGTGGGTCTTGGGCACCCCTGGATGCCGGGGACTGCTTTCCCTTGCTCTCACTTGGTGGTCTCGACCAGGGTCGTCTTATACACAGGCCCGCCGAAAGGGGAGGGTAGGAGGTGCAAAATGTCCGGAGCCAAAGCACAACGGGGTCCCGACGCCTCTGGATAAAGAAAATTATTATTTTTGTTTTATTTTTAAGAGTACTTTATTTTTATACTTGGCAAATAGGCTCCGGCATGAGATTATTGTGAAAAATTAACCTGAATTGATAAATTTAATTTTTCATGAAGATAGAGATCCACACAAATGACGATGGAGACAGTTTAAATTTTAACTTGACATTTATTACGGCACAGCACGGATACCACTCGTAGCCATAACACAAAATAGATAATAATAAAAACAATACTTAACACATATCGTAACAGGTCGTGACAAACACACACATCTCGACAACATTTCCGGAAAGAGGAAGTCAAAGCCAGAAGGCCAGAGAGAGAACCAGCGAGCCAGCGTAAAACTAGCATCGCACCTTTATATATATGTGGCGATTAAGAAATTTACATCTTCAATGACATGCTGATTGGGATCAATCAGTGATTCGAATCAGCATATAATTCCGATTAGCGTCGGTCGCAATGCTGACCAACTAGAGCCAATACGATTCGAAAATTGTACAGTAGAGTCTCCCTACAACGAAGTCTCCCTACAGCGAATTTCTCTCTATAACGAAATTTTTAATCGGAATGTTAAATAACATTCAAAATATTCTCCATATAGCGAAGTGGTTGTCTCCCTATAACGAATCTTTTCAGACCTTTATCTTTTCGATTTTTGTCATTTTTGGAGAAAGTTGCTAATTTCTGTGCAAACAAATAGCTCGCACGTGCCTGTTTCTGGAACCACTCGCATTGTTCATTCCAGCGATAACACATAACAATAGAATGCTATGTGAAGGGTAATGCAGTTGCGGGGACCTGGGTTTCTACAGAGGGAGCAGCATTTCTACGGATCAAGATTCCAAGAATTGGGGTGAAGTGGGGGTGGAAACAGCAAATAGATGTGACAATACGCATTTTATGTTTATCCATACTAGTACATATTATTCTCTAAATTGGTGAATTGTCTTCACTTTTGAGCATTTTATTTATACAATAAAAATTAGTATAATTTTAACAAATTTATAATAAATCTTACTTCATTTTTAATAGAAAGTCATAATTAAATATTTTTGAACTTATCGCACATACTAAAAGGTTTGTTACATTTACTTAAATAACTGCAAAAATCTCTAATCCCCGTATAACGAAATTTTCTCTAGAGCGAATTTTTCAACTGGAACCAAGCGATTTCGTTATAGGGAGATTCCACTGTAGTTTTTCTGATGCTGCCGTTAAAAAGAGGAGAGATTTAATTTATTCCTAACAGAGATAAACTATTTTCCGTTTCATTTTTTATGAATATAAAACTCACACATTCTGATATTAATCAAAATTATAGTAGGTGGCTAGAAGTTAGATTTTCACAAGAATTCCTAACGTGACCGGGCAACTAGAAGAGATACCGTCCACTAATTAGTCCCCACAGTTATAATTCAAAAGGAGGGCCCGCATGCCGGTGTAAGGGCCCGTATGCCACTGCTTGACTCCAGGACCCGGCTTATCCAGTGGGTTATTTGGGCTGTAGCACAGAGGAGCCATTTATCCAAATGTTTTTTAAAATTTACTACGCTAAATTTATTTTAATTTTGAACCAAAAAAATTATTTTATTGTAATTTTAAATATTTATGATATGATTAGGGCTTATAACTAGACCGCCATTGATTTTGTAATGTTACATAAGCATGTATATCATTTAAAAAAAATCATACAGAGACAACCAATGAGAAAGTCCTAAATTATACATATAATAGAAGCTACCTACATTGCGGAAGCTGGCATGCAAAATCCTATTTTGAAAATGGACTGATTTGCATAATTGGTAGGCATTAATTAGAGAACAGGTGACTTTTTTTTGCTCCTCAAATCTTTTATTAGGTAGGTATTTTCGTTGGACATAGGCTCACAAATTCCTAGTTATGAACAAAAGCTGGGCATTCACGAGAAAGAAAGGCTAAGCCATTTGTCCTAACAACTGGTTTGTATTCCACTCATTTTAATCGAAAATTTAGGCAAAACATTCACGAATGTTCCAAAGTTTGTTTTGAGACAAGGCTCAAACCCAGATAGCATGTACACTTGCAGCAAGTGTGATTTTTCTTGATATTAGCTTGTCATGACAAACTTGAAGCGACAACTTTGCAACGAACTTCTTGCAAAGTAACAAAGCATATTCGATCACCCTTCGTGCAATGCAAGTTTGCTGTAAAATTGACACGGCACACTTACACACCACGACCTGGATGCAGTTGTATATATCTTGTTTCGATCTTTGTCTCTTTTTTAAAAAAACATCCGATTTTTAATAGCATCTCCTAGACCGTCTTTCTTTTTATTACTTCAATAAATCAATAATAATTTGAAAAAAACTAACTAGGTCTTTTTCTAAAAAAATTACGTTTGAAAAATTCTCAATCTTATTACTAAATATAGAACTCGCACTGTAAAGAAAATTATATATCGCCTTTTTCTTAATGCTGAAGTTTTAACGTTCATGAACAAAATTAAACCTAAAAAAGAGTCAATGTTTGTTTAAAAATAATAACTTAATTTGTGTCCCATATTTTTAAAAGTAATTATTTTTGAACCGAAATTTTATAATTTATTCCCTAGCAAAACATAGTTCTTAGCAAAAATCGCTTTCCCTTTGAATTCAAATCATATTCTCAACTCAAAATTTTAAAAATTAATAAAATCAAGAAGACAGTTTAAGATAAAATGTGGAGATGCACGATGCATTAGCGTAATCTGTCCAGCTGGCTGAGTGGCTAAGGCGACAGGTTTAGGAAGCGGGTTGTCGGGGGTTCGAATCTGAGGTTCATCTGCGTACTCTGTTTTTGCTATAGTTTGCAATGAGTTTGACGCAACAAGCTTGCTGCAAGTTCGACGCGTGGTGACTTCGTCATTTGCAATAACTTGTTTCAAGCTTGCACTCCTGCCTTGCTAAACTTGCTGCTAGCTTGCAAGATTGCTGCAAACTAAAATTGCTATCTGGGAAGTCGCAGAATTCTTCCCACTCACCCTCCTCTTCCCCAACACGTGGATTTCGAATTTCATTCCTAGCCTCGAAGCGAGGTCCCAATGTAGGCAGATCCTTTGTTTTACCGCTACCCTCGCATCGAGGTCCCAAATTGGAATCGGCGGATGAAGTTTTGGATTTTGAGTTTGTTTGAATTCCACCACTTCCAATCATTTGCTCCAAATTTCATAGGTTTTCGACCTTGACGATTGGTTCTTCCTTTCCGTGTTCCAAAAATTCCAAAATGGACCAACGGTTATGGCCCGGTTAATGGGCTCGGCTTGTTCTCCTTCTGTTCGACTGGGTTGGTGTGCCCGGAACGCCTCTGGAGAGTTGACGATTCGGTTTCTTTTCTTTCCCTCACCGACATGTATTTGGCCTTACACCATTTTAGGTAGGCTGGGTCTGGGTGAATTTCCATTCGCCAGTTCTTGTTCTGTAAGTGGGGATTCCTCAGGAAGGCTGTTAGGGGTGGGGATTTTGTGGAGCCCGAAAATTGCGGGAATATATGGTCAAGTGGCGATTATGTGGAAAAGTGATGTGTTGTTATCCTTCTTGCATCCTATTTGTATTTTATCCGAACTGTTACTTCATGATTTTTATTAGCATTGTAAATAATATTACTTTTGGTATTTAATTACCTATTTTGGGGTTGCAACGAATTTATTACGACGAAAGTGGCACCGCGAGATTGTTTTTCTTTTTTTCCCTGCCTGAAAAGATGAACCTAGTAGAAAAACTAAGAAGTACTGCTATATAGTATTATTCGGGCAACTTAAAGTAATAAACTGCAGGCTATACATTGCAAATGCTTACTTAAATTGTAAAGCTTACAGATTATAAAAAAATTTAAGACACAAAGAAGCGAAGAGAACAAGAAAATAGACTACGATACGGCTTACAAGGTACTTACAACATTAAAGATAATAAATAAGAGCATTTGAAACAGGATTCCATACAGAGTGTTCCCTCAAAGTGGAACAAGCGTTTATTTCTTGAGATATTGCATCTATTGTTTAGCGATGGATTGTGAAACCCTCCGCGCTTTTGCGCAAGCGCCGGGTGGAGTTATTTTCTTCAAAATAGGGGGAAAGTGAAGAATGGAAGGGGAGATGTTTACATTTTACCTGATGATCTAACAAAGATCTCCGGAAATGCGCTCATATGACTCATTGCCTGACACCCCTTTCCAGGGTAAAATCGTCCAAAAGTGATAGTTTCGGAATCTGTTGCTAAACAGTAGACATATACTTCCAAGCTTTATTAAATAAGGTGGGCATTTGTATGAAAACACTTTGGTTTCTGTGGTGGTTGATAATATAAAAGAATTTAATCATTCAGGATTCCGAGAACTATTTAATAGTTCTCGGCATTAATGTGGAGTTTACGCTGCTAAAATCCTAAATTAACGCTCAGTTTGTATATCTGAATCAGAATTGTTCGACAGATGGCGCCAGAGGTGCTATCTTCAACACTTTCTGCACGCCTACGCTCTAAGGCACGAATAAAGCCAACGCGCACAAAGAGAACCGAGCAGTGCCGTTTCAGAATCTCAATCTCTTTCGGTTATATTATAGTTTTAGCGGTGAAACAGCTCGCTGCTGGGAATATTATTCAAAAATGCTGACGCTGTGATAAATTGTAATATTTTTCATCTCTTTTCGTGTCGAAATAATGCAACTAACTGTTAAAAGCATGTTTAATAACACTTTCCGCGATTAAATGTCTTAATAATCTTCTATATCTACGAATCTGATTCAACTAACGTTAATATATCGTCATGGACTTTTCAAACCCTCATTTTAAATTCTCTGTTGTAAATATTCTTTAACCATGTAAGACTTGTCCCTTAATTGTTCAATAAATAGTTATTATTTTTAACTTAAGTCTCTTCATCATTTAAATTAATTGCACGAGCCCAAAAACCCCCTAGACGCCACGCCACTAACATTAAATTGTATTGTGGGATGTTTCTCTTCCCCGAGACGAATCCGACATTAATGAAAAAAACTTGAAAGAGACTGCGCCTGCGCTATTTTCATTCACCATTATTTTTCAACGAACAACAGATTCGTAATTATAACTGTAGTAGATAATAGTCGCTCCCACTATATTATCTCAGTAGTCGCTGAGATAATACAGTGGGAGCCCCCGTTCATTTCAGACGAGATATTTCCCAATTCTTAACTGACATTTGGAAATTGGACCATACACCGGGCAGCACATTTTTCGGACATTGTGTGACGTACGGTCAGTTGACCACCCACAGTTGGGAATTGAATGTTAATTGCTTTCCTAAAAGCGGGCAGTTTTGATGTTGGAGACTGCAGTCTAATCATGGAAGTGATTAGTAATGCTCACTGGGAAGGCCGGAATTCTGGGATTTTTCGAACTGGTTACTGGACGCGACTTTTTCGCCAGATCATACTGGACGAGAGACTCTGACGAGTCAGGGTCAAGTGGACACTCAGCACCCAAGTAGCACAAAGATATTGTACAATATAATACGATATTACTAATATAATAGTCCAGATCCTCCGGTAACGCTCTGACGTCACCAACAATAAAACTCGCGCCATTGCACTGCGAGACGTTAAACAGCATTATTTCATTGTTAGAGAACCTAAATTTCAATCATTTTAAATTTAAAAGAGTAATTGTCGTTCTAATTTCAAATTTAATAGCTCTAAAATAGGCAAATAAAATTTTCTATCGATTGATACAAAATATATCTCGCTAGGATCAATAGTTCCCGAGAAATTTTAAATTATATTAATCTTATATTTCAAATTAATTTCCGTCTTTTAATAGAAAGTAATAAATTACGTCAGTGGTATATCATGCGCGTGATATAGTTTGGACGCCAAATTGTATCTGAATGCAATCGTGGCGATGTTGTTTTCTTGCCAAGATTAAATTAGCCACCAGTGACGTGAATCTACCATTCGTTCTCAAACTCCGCCAATTCCTGTTAATTCCAGCTTACACGATGACTATCAACAAATCGCAGGGGCAAACTTTCGATCATGTTGGAATTTACCTCAATGAGCCTGTCTTTTCACATGGACAGCTCTATGTTGCACTTTCAAGGTTTAGGATTTCCAATCACGTTAAAATGTACACAAAGACATCTGAAGTACAAGGAAAATTGTTAAATAACGAAAAATACTTAACACGGAATGTTGTTTACCAAGAGGTTTTTTGAATAAAGAAATATGGAAATAATATGTAAATAAAAAAAATATTTCCCATCATAAAACATATGTTTATTTTATTTGTTTTCAATCAATGTTAAACATTTCTCTCGCATATATATCTATTTAAACACGTCAAATTTGACGGGAAATCTCTCGAATGAAAAGGCAATTTGCACCCGTCATACCATGACGGGTGATTTTCTAGTTATATAATATCGAGCAATATTGTACAATATCGGGCAAAATGTTGTGCTACCTGGGCGGCGAGACTCCCTGTATTGAACCTAATCCGTAAATATAACGAACCCATACCTGGCAACAGTAAATAATATCTTCGTACATGTTGTAATTAAATACGTAATCTAGATTCAGTACAGTTTAACCTATTTTCTGATTAACACGCTACACTTTTTACCTTCTCTAGAGTCACTGTCATATTTCGAAAATGGCTTGCGATTGTCACTTTTGTTATCTAACACGATAGCAACAGCTGCTGCACAAGATATTACTGAGCATGCTTTTAAAAGACTATTTTTTTAAGTGTGAAAACCACTGGCTTCTTCATTAAAAAAAACTCTGGTGAACTTTTTGGAATAAGTTTCCAATCGACGTTCACTCTTCATCACTGCCTGCTGTGCAGGTTTGTACGAAAATCTGTACGAATTTCACCCTACGAAATCGTAGGGTGAAAGTAGTACAGCAAGCTGAATAATGGAAGACTACGCCTCATTCCACGAATATTCCAGAAAACACGAAGCACAGGTAACAAGAAAAACAGCACTCGTACAAACTAGAAACAGAAACAGACAGCAAATCATTAAAAATAGCAGAAACAGCATTATCAATATTGCTCGGCATTTAGCAGCTGACCAACTCGCACTGCGAACAAAACTCCAAAGACATTCAATCTCGATTGAGCACCTCGGGTTTATATAGCTTTCCGACAAGACGTAATGTTACTTGAAATTCTCTAGTAAAATCTCAATATCTCGGTTGCTAAGAGACATAGGGCGATAATTTTTGTATTTTCTAAAACTTTCATTTTGTCGTGAAGGTCGGTGGTTTATTGGCTTGGCACTCATTAAGAATATCTGTAAATCCTACCCCAGATAGCAATTTCAGTTTGCAGCAAATTTGCAGCAGACTTGCACTGCAAATCTGCAAGCTTACAGCAAATTTGACACGACAAGAGTGCAAGTGTGAAACAAGTTTGCAGCAAGTTAACGCAAGCTTCGAAGTCACCATGGGACGAACTTGCAGCCAGCTTGCATTGTAAACTCATTGCAAATTATAGCAAAAACAGAGTACGAACACAACCCGGGATAGAACTCGCGACCTACCGCTTGGTAGCCTGACGTCTATACCACTCGACTACGAGAGGAGAAGACAGATTTCGCTAATACATCGTTCGATTCGATTCGTATACGATTTATTTTAAACTATTTTTTTGATTTCATTAATTGAGAGTATGAGACATTATTTTGAGTTGAGAATATGATTTGAAGTCAAAGAGAGAGAGAGAGCGATTTTCGCTAATAACTACGTTTTGCTAGTAGAATAAATTATGAAATTAGAGTTCAAAAGTAATTACTTTAAAGTGGGACAAAATGTATAAGTTACTATTTTTCAACAAACATTGACTGTTTTTTCGGTTTAATTTTGTTGATAAATGTTAAAATTTCAACATTAAGAAAAAGGCGATATAGTTTTCTATAAAGTAAAAACTTTCAGTAAAAAGATGGAAAATGTTTCAAATTTTTTTTTTTGTAAAAAAGTTAGTTTTTTTACAAATTATCATTGATTTATTGAATTAATAAAAAGAAGGACGGTCTAGGAGATGCTATTAAAAATCGGATGTTTTTTTAAAAACATAAACAAAGATAATTATCTCTTTGTGCTATCTTTGCATCAAGCTTGTTTTGCAAATTTGCATTGCAAAGGAGGTGGCGCTATTTGTCACAGTGAACTTGCAGCTGGCTTGCAATGCAAGGAAGATGGCACTAGTTGTCACGGCGAATTTGCTACAAGTTCGCGTCAAATTTGCTATGACAAGCTAATATCAAGTCAAAATCAAACTTGCTGCAAACTTACGTGCTATCTGGGACCACAAGACTAACACGGCAGGAAAACGGCATTGCAGATTCGTAATCGGTATTACGATTAATCTCGACTAAGAGTGAAAACTGATAACTGTTGTTGTTTAAAACTGGAAGATGTAACAGATCAAAAAGTCACTCCTTTCGTATGTTTTTTGCTTATTCCGCTAACTATTTTTCAACACTATTGCAAGCACACACAGAGAAGAGGTTTATTTTTTACTAAATTACAAAACTAGCCGCCTTTGGAGACCAGCTGATATTGACGGGATTATTGAGTGCAAAAAATTTCGATGAAATCTTTTATGCGTAACCTGGCCTTAATTCCCAACCCCATCCCCTTCTATTAAGTATTTTTAAATTTCAAACTTTGATACATATGAAATTCCTACTATGTTAGAATCCTTACAACTGTTCTGTTCATTGTGCTATGTGCTTGTCCTATTCTCTCTATGTATGTCATTTCGCCTAAAATTTGAGCCTTCGTCTGAAACGGGAAACGCTTAAACTTCAACTAACCCAATAACTTATTTGAGGAATCGAAAGTTGCTCTTAAAATATATAAGGATAATAAGTGAAATCATTCAGCATCGGAGTTTTTTTTATGCTCATAATTTTATTAATATATTAAAGAATTTTTGCTTACTAATAATTATAAAAAACAATTTGAATTTAATTACAACGATGAAAAGTACTGTTGTAAAATATGGCTAAAAATATATTTAAAAAATTCTTAAAATTATAGAAAAAATTGTATGGCAACTAAGTTGGTATAATTAAAAAGATAATTTTAAAATGGTGCAAAAATCACTTCTGTGTGATAATATTTCCAGAAGTTATCAACGAAAAAAAGCCAAAATTACGTTTAATTTTTAATTAATTAAAATTTCGAAAAAAATCCCCCCTCCGAAGTGCACATTCCCACCCTCCATTTTTTAAAATTTGTGCCAAAATATAGTAGCTTTAGGTCTAACAGTTTGCTTGTAGAGAGCCAACACACATAAGCACATTCGCTTTTATTATTAGTAGACATAAGTTAATGAACATCAGATAAGCTAAAAAGCTTTGTTATTCTTATTGCTATAGTCTAAGGATTGAAAGCAGTTTACTAACCTAAAGCTAAACGAATAGGAATAAGCCAGCCGAAAGGGTTTTTTTAAAAGCAGTTTACCAACATTGGAGCATTTTTATGTGAGTTCAGATGTCTTTTCTAGCATCTTTTTTTTAACATTTTTTTAATGAGTGTGTTTTTAAATTACTTTCACTTTTTTATTAACCTAAAAATAAATTAGTTCTCAGCGAGCTTGTACTTGTGGAATTTTTCCTCTACCAAAGATGCCATCATTAGCGACTCCTTGCAAGATCTGCAAGTAAAAATTGATGCAAATTCTAAAGCCATAATAAAATCATGACAAAGTGCAAAGATTGAAGTGGGCGATTTTTTTTTCTTGTTGAAGTCCTGATTCCACGGGCAACGCCGTGCGCGTACTGTTAATTTTCAATAAAATCATGACAGAGTACAAAGATTGAATTCAAAAATAATTTGCACTTCTTCGAAAGACTAAAGTAAACTTCAAGAATTCATGAGTTCTTAGACATGTAGAACTTTTTTTTTTTAAACTATTATTAATGGTGATTTTTGTTTTCATGGCATAAACATTTCTCGTGAATTTTCAACTGTCAAAATTTCCAAAAATACGATGTGGTTGAGTCTGGAGAATTTTTCAGTGATTAGCTTCGTTGTTTAAATATTGTAATAGTGAAGAAATAACCTTTGGACATAGAATGACTAAATATATGTTGAAACATTATTTGAAAACTGCATCAGATCAATCCTTTTTGCTTATTGATGACAACTTGTAAACACATTTTTGTTTACAAGGTGAAATAGTACATTTGCTCGAAATCATTTCTCGATTATTACTAATATAATAGCCCAGATCTTCCGGTAACGCTCTGACGTCACCAACAATAAAACTCGAGCCATAGCATTGCGAGACGTTAAACAGCATTATTCCATTGTTGGAGAACCTAAATTTCAGTAATTTTAAATTTAAAAGAGTAATTGTCGTTCTAATTTCAAATTTAATAACTCTAAAATAGTGAAATAAAAAATTTCATCCATTGATATAAAATTTATCTCGCTATGATCAATAGTTCCCGAGAAATTCTAAATTATATTAATCATATATTTCAAATTAATTACCGTTTTTTAATAGAAAGTAGTAAATTACGTCAGTGGTATACCATGCGCGTGCTATAGTTTGGACGCCACGATGCATCTGATTATTTATTGCAATCATGATAATATAATTTGATAATATTTTTTGGCAACGTTTGACAAGCAGAGAAGTGCTTTGTTTTGAAACTAGATTTTCTATATATCTATATCTACTAGATTTTCTAGATTTTTTTTAGACCAAGAGGTCTTTTGAATAAAGAAGTATGTAAATAATATGTAAATAAAAAAATATATATTTCCTGTCATAATAATATGTTTATTTTATTTGTTTTGTTAAACATTTTTCTCGCATATATATCTATTTAAAAACATCAAATTTGACGGGAAATCTCTCGAATGAAGAGGCAATTTGCACCCGTCATACCATGACGGGTTATTTTTCTAGTAAATTTAGAAAACATAATTTCGTGCACAGATTTTAAGAAAAAAAAATTTGAAGAAGATTATAGAAAGAAAATTCTTCCTGGGTTTTAAGCAAACTTGTTAAAACAAGCTCAGAAGATTCATTGAAGAGACTGCGGAATTTGAGAGTAGAAAAGGTTCAATATAATACATTATATTGAATGATTAAAAATTTTGGGTTTTCTTTTTAAAAGGATTTAAGTATCTGATGTTAACATTGAATAAAAAAAAATTCCTTAAAAAAATATCTGAAATTTTTTTTATTTTTTAAACATTTGACATTTCAGCTTTGTATGCTGTCTAAGAGTCGATTATTGCTGATGTGAAACACATCAAGTGCGCCGTGACAATTTAGTTTTGGAATCCATTTAGGAAGGAAATAAGGCATGATGTTACAGCACAGTATACATCAAAATCTAGTTAGATGTCACGCCCAATTACGCTTCTCACGTGGCTGTGACGTCACGCGAATTGACTATATTAGTTAAACCCTTCTATTTTGAAAATGAGTTGTGGTATTTATTCAATCAAGAACTATAAAACAATAGATTGGTTGATGGATTTCACATACTTTTTTATTGACAGGCGAAGCGATGTCCTATTTTAATTTACCGTTCGGCATTTAGTCTGTAAATTGTTAAACAGACAAGACCTTGTTCGATTTTCTTCGAATTTGACATGAAGATTCCTAGAAGTCATTAAAAACGACGTATGTGAAAGGAGATTTAGTTTTTTATTCCATTTCAAGATGGTGGCCGTTTTAAAGGTTTCTGGTCTGGTTTTATAAAAGTTTGGCGATTGAAAAGCGAAATTGGCACCATTGAAACATTTGAGCCATTTTGGTAATGGCGACACATTTAACTGACATTTCGTTAATACTTATAAAAGCAGACTTCATTTAACTGTAATTTAGCTAATATTGATAAAACCAGACATTTTATTTTAATTTTATTAATACTTTTAAACCGACCGTTTCAAAATGGCGGATGTCTTAATGGTTCCGTTTCATGTAATGTGCAGCTTTTTCCAACGATTCTAGCCAAACTGAACTCCATTTATAATGCCTCCAAAAATACCGATAATAGCAAATGGAATTTAGTTGCAATTTTGTTAATGCTGATAAAAGCAGACATTTAATTGTAATTTTGTTAATACTGACAAAAGGACAGCCTTGTGTACATAATTCGCATTGGGAAAAAAATGACTAAATTGAAGAAGCAGCAAAATGCATTATAAATAAAATTTATTCGTCTTTTATTTACTTCAGCACAAGAAGACATTTGGCACATAACAACAGACATCAAGATATACATAAAAACCAAATGCCCTAAACACAGATGACAGAAGTAACTTCCGTCACTAATACGAAGAACAAAGTTTTGCTTTTCCTACAGGAAAGTAAAGAAACTTTATCTGACCAGCAGAAGACGGGGAGCACTTGCACAATTCATACAGGTGGGGGAGGATGAACAAAGAAAAATATCGTGGAAATGATTCGAAAGCAGAAATTATTTAAGTATTCATGGGTGGAGAAGGGAGGGATACATGCTTTTTAGACAGAGAATATTCTCTTAATTTGTAGGAATGAAGGTTTTTTCAGCATTCGAAAGCCTTATTTGTGTTTACCTTACAGTATAAAAGTATTCATTACAGTACAGTACAGTGGCAAATCCAGGATTCGGGTCTGAGGGCTGAGGTCATAAAAATTTTGTATCGTCGTGACGAATGTCAAACTTCATGGCTTATTTAAACCAAAACACCTTAACTTTGCAGACTTTACTCACCTGACAATAAGAATCATAAAGAATAATACAGTACTTTCTATAATATAATAAAAAATAAGATGAAATAACTAGCTAAAAAATGTCTTTGACCAGGGAAATTTTCAAGGCTATCAAGCCAGAAAGCAATGTTGTCACATTATTATTTTTTTAAAGGGAAATCAAGAACAAATAGTTGTAATGATTTTAAATAAAATCATGAATTCTGTCTTAGCTTTGGGGGGGGGGGGGCAGCCCCACAGCCCCCCTAGATTCGCCACTGTTGCAGTATAATATCATCATATTTAAATTGACATAAAAATATTTCTGTTAAATCTGTCTCTGCGTACAAAATAGTTTTTTTGTAGCCAGCAAAGCATGTTTTTTGTTCATAGCAAAGACAAGCAACATATATAATTTATATATAAACACTTTATAAAATGTTTACCAGCGCACAGCTACTCGCCTGTACTGATTTTATGAAGAAATTTTATGAAAAGTGACAACTGACTTTTAAATTAAGCTCATTTTAGTAAGTTCGTTGTGCAGCAAATTTTCTATAGCTGCTGGCCAACAGAAAGTTTTTTCTTAATTATCGATGAAATAACATACTAATCAGACACCTTGTTTATTAGTTCTATGCATAAGCTTCTTAAAGAAGAGCAATGAAACAAATAGATTACTGAGTAAGCTATAATCGAAACTCACGCATATCTGAGACAAACGATTTTGATTTCAATTATGCGGTGACCATACACAACAAATTTCACAGTTCTGTCCCCTGGTACGGTGTTTGCAATCAATCCTTCAAATTTCCCTTATCTTTATAACATTTTTTAAACCTTAACGGCCGCTCCCGTCATATTGACGTGCATCGAATTATCGCATTTTTAGGCTTATAAACTAAAATTAAAACTTAATCATTAATAAAGCTTTATAATTTGACACAAAAATTACGTAGAATCATAAGCATCTCAAGTATTATATGCCTTCTAAGATGAATGAAAACGTTTCCAAAACAGGAGGGATCATCTTATTAGATAGCTAAAAGAAAAAAAAAAATGCTACTCTTAAGGGGTTAAATGAGAAAAAAATCAATTTGATAGATTGGATAAGCGCAAGTTCATATCTCAAGATTGAGGGATCAGCACAGTCCCGAAGATACAGGTTCCAACAAGGCATTCATTAAAAGTCAGACATTGCTCAAGGACAAAAACTAAAACCTCTCTCAAAACCCTTGAAAACCAAGACATTACAGGGTTGATGTGAGGATAAAATTCGGACAGCATAATCATGATATACCTTTGATAAGATATATCGATAACCATTTATACAAAAGCTTTTCAAACTATTGGTAAATGAGAATAATTGAAGCTTGTCATTACAAAGTGTGGGAAAAGGAGCTCACATTTCTATATTTGGACTGTTCATAACGGACGTTTAATTTAAAAATGACTAACAATTCAAAATCAGTAATAAATATTTTACATGTTACATTACTTATGCATAGAAATAATAAAATAATTTATGTTGTAATCACAGATACAAGTAATTCAAAGTTTCTATATTATTTACAAGGAAGTTCGAAAAATTATCAGTTAAAAAGGAACCAAATTGGAATATTAGTAATTTTTTATCTTGAAAATAAAAGCAGAAATTGAGAATTAATGTAAAATATTGAGCAAGATCTTTACAATTATGTCTATATGTGTTCGATTAACCAGTGCATTATGGCTTCATGAAGTTACAAATACAGAAATCAGTGCTTTGTGTAGTTTTGCAGATAATTGAAATTGTGCACGGTATTAAATATTACGTACATATAATATCGGTATCGGTGGTGGCTCATCTATTGGGATTGCAGAGATTATTTTGCAATTTTTTTAAAATTCTTTTTCCGCAACATTTGCTGACTTTTTCTTAATGAGATTTCGACGATCTTATGCAATTAAAAAAATCCATTTGTTGATCTTAACCACACCTAGGTTGTGAAAATTTATTTTCGACCCGTGAAATCCCAAGCCAAGCAAAGAGAAAAAACTTTTCTTTGTTCCTATCGGGACGGCAGAATAGTCTCGTTAGGCCCATTCCGAATCATAGGGAAAATCAGAAATTGGCAATCTTCCAATCATTTCCTCTCTCTTTCCCCTGTTTTCCTTTTTTGGCTTTATTTTTTAATTATTTCACTTTAACATTTCTGCGAAGTAAATTCTTCATGCTTACAAAGTATTTTTTTAATTTCTCTTGTTGCAAAACAGTTGTTCAGAAAAAGATAGATGCTTTTCAGAGAAGAAAACACACATATTTTAGAACAGAACTCCTGCCTTAACTGGGAATGAAGCAGCTTAAGCAGATAT
>BGPR01001496.1:9929-92909 GCA_013235015.1 Araneus ventricosus | reverse complement strand
TGACTTGTAATTTAAATAACTTCATATTTCGCTAAGAAAATAAAATTATTTTCGGAAAGTAAATGTGACTCGTTTCCTCGCAACGGATGAACTTCTTAAGTAGTTCCGCTTGGTCACGAGAATCTTGCATCATCCAATCATAGTTGAATTTAGATATGAATTTTTAATGATTATCCTATTCAGGAAGGTTTTTTTAAATTACTGCTATGAGAAACATTTCCTCGTAATTAAAAATTTTGATGATCTACAAAGGCTTAAGAGATGCAGAAATAACTACACAAATAAAAAAATAATTAAATATTGCATTTTATGAAAATTAAGAAAGATCCGTACCGGGATGCCTACAGACGAGTTTTCTGATTTGTTTACTTTGGTTTCACTAACTTCCGTGGTGAGGGTTCACTTCCGTTTTCGAGTAACCCTCCAATTTAAGCGAACGTCAAATCCAATTGGTTTCCATATCAAGCGCCAAGTTCGCAACTCTTCTTTCTTGAGTACACGAAGCGCCAAAAAGAGAGATAAAGAATAATTATGGCAACCATTCCACAAAATCAGGCTCTTATTTTAAGAAAACATTGAGAGCTACAACAATAGGAACATGAAATTTTATATTTTTCAAGTATTTTTAAGCCATAACATTAGAAAACTCCACTTTAGACATTAATTAATATCTTCAAACAGAATGTTGAAATTTTGAAGGTTCCCATTGACTTAACATCACCGGAAGTTGATGGGTAATGTGCAAGTCCTACTTTACTGCAAATAAACAAAACAGAAAACTCGTCCATATATTTTTCAAAGAGTAATTTAACCCTTTAAAGGGCCATTTTTTTCTAGTAGTGTTACAATAAAATGGCTTTCGGATGGAAATTCATTTAGCTTATTCGATGAACATTAATTTTTGTTAATTAATTTCGCTAATTAATAATTAATTATCAAGTCCGGTTACTTCATTATGGTTTGAGAAAAGAAGTTGGAAAATATCTGCTTTTGTTTCATCGAATAAATTGGCGAAAACTTATGCCAACCTTAAAAAATGCATTTAAAAATTAATGAATTTGGTCGTAAGTTATAAAGGTGGTTCATATTATTACCACGGCCTTATAAAGGGTTAAGGTGGTTTCTCCTTTTCTCTTAGCTTCGCAAAAATGAGTGAAGTAATGTAAAAACTTCTAAATTATGCAACAACAATTTCACAATTTATATCAGAATTGTTATATATTTTTCATAATCGTTCCTGAAGAAGAATTAAAATACATTTGGTCAAGTGTATTGGTCAATAAGTTAAAAAAGATAACCAAAAATATATTTCACACCTTTAACAATATATACATAACCTCGAAACATTAAAACAGTTAGTACTCAGTAAAATGAAAGTTAATAAAACACCTTTGGTTTTGCAGTAACAGCCATTATTGTTAATATTTATCTGTTTATAAATCAGTAGCGTAGCAAGAGTAAGTGGCGCTCAGGGGATATCATTTTTTTCGCTCAATCATCATATTCAGTTTAAAAAAGCGACCAATGCGCAATTATTTTTTACCTGCATTGTCCTATAAGACTAGTACCAGATCTGTCCATATGCCCCTTGCCTTAGGGATGGGAAAAACCTCCCGGTTTTAACCGAAAACGGTTTTTTTTGTGTGTGTTTCAGTCAACTGGTTTTTTTTGGTTATTTTTTTGTTTCGTTATAACCGGTTTATTATTTTAAAATTCAATAACCGGGTAAAAAAAAAAAAAACCCGGATAGAAAGATTGGCTCGAATTTAGGTTCGATTTAGACTAAAAGCTTTGATTAGACTGAAGCTTTGAATTTCATCATCTTAGGCCAATCAACGACAACTGCTTCCTCGACGCGTCTGTTGGTTGGCGGATAACTGAAAGAGTCTTTATGAACAGATAAATATTGGCCAATGGATTGATTTCTTTTAAAAACAATACTATTAATAAAATATTTTGTCTGCAAATAGCGTTTATTTTTTATATGAAAAAACCCCCAAGAACCAGTTATTTTGAGAGGTTATAACCGCCACGTTAAACCGGAGGTGAAAAAAACCCTGAATAACCGAAACCCGGTTATTTTCGCAATAACCGCCATCCCTAAGGCCACCCAATCACTATGCCACTACACGCAGAAAACGCTTGCATCGAAGGTTAAAACAGACAACACCTTCTATCCTCAGTCTGTAATAGCATCAGTCCTCAGCGAGGGTGAGGTCCCCTCACTCGCTATCAGTGGCACAGCGCTGAATGAGGTGCAGGGCATGATGATATTATTCCACACGACCCTTCATATTTGACTTTAAAAACTAACATAAACACACTAAAATTTCATCTCCAAGGCACACCGCCCTCCACACCCCCTGTTGCTACGTCACTGTTATAAATCAAAATTATTTATCCATTTATATCTTAACTTTAGTGGTCCCGACGACAAATTCAAATGAGATTGATTAAAATACTAACCTGAAAAACAGTACTTTGTACAAGCAAGCAACAAATTTTAGAGAATTACGTATCATGCTAATAGATAATTAAAATAATAATAATAAATGGGCTTTTTTTTATTTTAAATTGTTCATTAAAGCTATGTTTGAATAAAAACTTATTTTTCCAAGAGCACTGATCGAATTTAATTACACAGATATTCCAGGTTTTGAATAACATTTTTCACAGAACTACAAAATATGAACATTAAATGTTAAAAATGAAATTATAAATATTCAAACTAATGACAATGAACACATGCAATTTGTTATTCAGTATACTTCACTAAAAGCTTAATGTACAAAGTGAAGCGAAGTGGGATTCATATGGACCAAAACTAACGAATGAGCTTTGGTTAAAAAAGCACTTTGTACCAAACAATTTCACTTCTAAGCTGAACTGCTTCTACTTTTTTTTTTTGAAATTCAAAAAGCAATTGGAATAAAAAGAAATATCGCATTCTTTCACTGCAATGCACGCTCTTTCGGTTATTAATGTTTCATATCAGAATATTGATCGAGCTCTTTTCTAGATTAAAGCCGTGTTTACATTAGGAGAGTCAGTAATAAGCGCAATAGGAAGCCACGTGACTCCAATCGAAACCACATGCCTAGCCAATAATCCGACCAAAGCGGCTCAATCTCATGATACCACTTTTACGCAAGTCGAATCTGATTGGCTAATCGGATCATGTCATTGGTCACATGGATTTCTCGCCAATATTCCAGTAACTTTTTTGATTTTGAATGTGTGCGGTTTTTCAATTACAAGCTTATGACGCTTTACGTTTTCAAGGAAAAAGCGAATCTACGAGGTTCCCACTTTGCTGAAAGCGAAGCCGCTGATGTTTTTTAAAGTTAAACAATTTGCCTGGTACCCACTTCAGATGCCGAAGGCATCACATGCGCAATCAGAAGGTCATGTGAGCTGACTAACCAATCAGATTCGACTTGCGTAAGGTGGTATCATGGGATTGAGGCGCCTGTTAATCCGACATCAAGGACACAAGCATGGGGAGAAAGGGAAACAAGGACAGTAGGTGAGTCGCTATCGACATTCCGATTGTCCAAAACCTCGCATAATCTTGATGGGATCATGTGACTTTCTATTGTGCCCAGCTATTGTCCCAATGTAAACTTGGCTTGAAATCTCGAATGCACTCGCTCTGCCAATGTATTCCAAGTCGCCTTATCGCCAACACAATGCCAAGAAACAGAATATAGAATGATTAGGTAGGATTTGGCAGAGCGAACGTACCTCACTTTTCCTTTTCTACAACAAGTATCAAAGTAGCATGCAAAATTTAGTTTTAATGACTGAGAATTTGTGATTCCAAAGAATCTTAAACAGAGGGCAAGCAACCCCACTTATTACCTGATTTCTACTACTCGCAGATGTATCACTCTAACAGAACATCAACATTTTTTAAAGTAAACATCAATAAAAGAGTTTCTTGCAATCAATCTCTTAATTATAAGAGGGCTCTGCAGACCTTGGGACGAACTTGACGGCATTTTGGTCTCGCCTTGTTCTGAGACCACGCTTCATTTTCCCTGATTTTTTGATCCCCAGGTACCACTCCTTTTGGTTGCCGAGCCAAATGTAATAGTTCCACCCATCCTCGTACTCCTCTTTGAACCAAGTGTTTTCTGATTCAGGATCGGTCTAAGAAAAGGCAAAGTGAAATACAACGTATGAATAACTTACATATAAGAAAACACAATACAGGGTCGGAATAATGTTTGCGTGCAATTTAGAATAGTTGTAACTAGATGAATATAAGTCATAAAAATTCGTAAAAAGGATTAGAAAGCTTGCTTGCATTTTTTTTTTCTTTTAGAATCACAACTGATCAATGGCTTCACTTGAAGAAAAAGTATGGCCAGGGATGAACTTAGCTTGTTGGGGACCCTTGGAGCTAAATTGGGTCTTATAAAACATTATTCATAAGTACTTGCATATTTCAACTTTTTAATCATTAACTTTTGAAATAGTATAGTTATGTGTTTATTTAGTCATTATAATTACATTTTATGAATAATTACAATTTTATTATGTATTTAGTTTAATTAATCTTTGTTGATAATAAAGATGCTTTGAATTCAGAGGTTTTGATTTTATATCTTAAATACATGTACCTAAATATTTTCGACAAAGATTAGGATTCGCTGCATGAAAGGAAAAAAAGGAGCTGTCCCTTTCTTAGCAAAATATTACTTTGTGTATTACTATTGAATAAATAACTATTATTTTCAATACAACATATAATGAGCCATAAAGCTCAAACAGAGTTAATTGATTAATGAACTAGTCGCTTTCGGTGACAAGCTGTACGACTATACCTACAAAAGCGAAAAGATTTTAAATTGCACAAGAACTTTATAGATACCCTGTACATATAAACACTAAATTTCACCTTAGTTTTTCACATGTTCAAATCCGAGATTAATAAAATGAAAACATTCATAAATTTTTCTTTTGTTGAAAAAAAAAATCTCCTAAATAGCAATCAAGAAAACAATGAAATTAGAATAATTTTGGAACAACTTATTCTTAAAAAAAAATAAATATATAAATCTTATGTTCTAAGAGTATACTTTGTCAATTTTTGTTCTACAATCATCTCGACAGAAGTGTTTATTATATCAATTCAACATTACGATTTTTTTATTTTTCAACAAAAGTTGGGCAAATCAATATAAATAACTGCAAGGAATGCAGACAAAATAATTTAATTTTGATTGGTTATTTAAAACATTGTTTAACTAAGATTTCTTCATTAAAAAACTCTCCTCCTTCAAGTTGAAAATGTAATAAGCAGCAAGTGACAATAATCAAATTATTGTAATATGCTATATTAATTTAATACTCAATTATTAACTTATTCAAAATTAACTGAAAAAAGGGGAAAAATTGAATGAAGCAAATATGGAGCACTAAGCGGTGTAGTGTTAATAATGTGGCATTTATGCCCTTCTTCCTCTCACTGTGAGAGGAAGAAGCTACGTAAGCAATTTCTGTTAGACTTTTTTCATCATTAAAAGGCATCAATTCAATAATTGTCAAAAAATGATTATATTGCAATAGTTGATAGATTTGAATATTTCATTACTTTGAGAAGCACAATTATGTTCTTTTGTTTAAAAGTTTAATATTTTTCACAGTGGATTATTTTATGCATTATTAAAAAAAAGTAAAGCACATTATTTCATTTAACTTATTTCAGCCTATCCAATAATTCTAAATTAATGTTACAGTAATACAAAAAATGATAATTTTTTTACTTTTTTAGAAAATGGGTGGTGTAACTTATACAATCCGCATAAGATATAATTCAGCAAGAGTTTTTAAAAATATTTTTAATGAAAATAAGCAATTATAATAATTTTTGAGGGTTAGAAATCACCATTAATCCACATTACTGGGATTAACTTTATTTTCCAGAATGAAAAGGAACCAAGTTCTGGAAATTACAAACTAATGTAACAATCAGACATGACACAGGCTTGGAACAAAAAAAGCTGAACTTCATAAATAAAGAATCGTGCCAAACATAAATACCGAGAAGTAAAATATATATGATTAATTGAACAATAAAATAAATTTAGATATTTATAAAATTAAATAATATAAAGTGCTTGAGATATTAAAAATATTGCAGAATTATTAAATAAAAGAACACTACGAATTATAAAATACGATGATGAAAAAGCGGAAATCTGCGTTTCCGCGGAAATGTGTCATGTCCGAACAATTAAATGCTTATTAGTAATTTATGAAACTAGACATTCATGAGGAGAGCATTCCAATCCATTTGGAGGGCTTCTGAGCAGACTATTTCCATTTTCATACAATTCATTTAGGTGGGTCATTCATGGGTCAGATTGCGCCAACAGCAAACTCTTCACCTGCTGAGCCTCCACCTTATGATTCTTATTGTCAGGTGAGTAAAGTCTATAAAGTTAAAGTGTTTTGGTTTACATAGGCCGAGGTTTGACATTCGTCATGACAATACAAAATTTTTGTGATCTCAGCCCCCCGACTCAAATCCTGGATTCACACTGATTTCAGTTCATTTTCTGATAATTGGATTTGAATTTCAAGTATGCACATTAACAGGTATTAAGAGACCCATAATTTGTAGCAGAAAGAGATTGATTCAAGGAATGTAAAGAACTTTGGTAAGATATTCAGTTATTCAATAAACTATCCCTTCAGCCTTTACTAACAGGATACTGGACAGATTTTCTTAGCTAAAAACTTTTGTGCAATTTCGATAAACCCATTATAGCCCAAATTAATTTAAAGCATAGACTTCAATAAATTTCTATTAAGGTATGTTTAAAACACCAAGATTAAGTTAACTGTGAAGTAAAATTAAATTCCGAGAAAAAATTCTTTGGGGTTTCCCTTTTTTTCCTAAAAATTATAAAAAATCATTTTAAAAAACTTTTTTACTTAAATATTAAAAGATTTTTGAAATATAGTAAAATATCAAAAAATAGAAATCACTTTCGAATTTCTTGCATTACCTCAAAAATAAAATAAATTTCAAAAAGATGGCATTTTGGCTTCCAAATCTGGCTACCTGGTCGTATATCATTTAAAAAGCAACACCACCTATCTCAATTTTTTGAAATTTCAAAGAGAAGGAAATAACTGAATTTTTCACAACCAATTACGAATATTTCTGAATTTTTTTAACATCTAATATGAACATGAGACCGCATGCTCTTAATAAATGTGAATATATATATATATATTCATTTATTAGTTACAAAAACTTCAGTTATTTCTTCCTCTTTGAAATTTCAAAAAATTGAGATTGGTCGTGTTGTTTCTTAAGCGATGTTATGCCTGTTGAAAACTGTTTAGGAGTTTGGTAATGCCTATTGACTTCATAGACAGAGTAAAAAAAGTATTGGTTCAGCCACAGAAGCCAAATATAACTGTCCTATAAATAGGACGCTGGGAACTAACATATTAAAGAAAAATAAATAATAATAGTAAATAAAATTTCAGTGTTTCAATATTCAAGGTTGTTGCACATCCTACCATAATAACATCTTTTATAAATTATTAACAATGCCTGACATATCTGTTCTCAAATCAAATTTTAAAAAATAAAATCCAGAATTCCAGCTACACAAATGTTCCCATCTAATATAAAACACATCCTCCTTTCATAAATTGTGTATCAGAAAAACTGTACGGCTAAACAGTTTTAGATCACTCTTTAGAACCCATTTAAATACTGTCTATTTTTTCATTTAAATTCTAAAGTTTTTGAAATATACATATATATTGAGTAGCAACAATTCAGCTCAGTTTAACTTTTATTTGTTGAATAATGAAACACTGCCACTTGACAGTATTGCAATAACAAAACTCATGAGTATAAGTTGGCAACAAAACTCTGAAAAACAGATTCCCGATTCTTTTAAAAATTATCCAAGGATCCTACTAGAAGAGCATCAGAACAAAAACATGATTGATACAAATAAACTTTTTATCTTGTTTAATAAACTCAGCATGAATTTAACTCACTCTTACATAAAGGGGAAAAATGCATGTATGCAGAATGAATACTCATAGGGTTAATATAATAATACTGAACATCATAATAGCAATAATTCTGAAGATTCTCAACAAACTGAAATTCTTTGGAAAAATAGTATTCAAGTTTGTTTGAATGTGTCATTCCTGAACTAAACAGCAATCATGATTAGAACAGCAATTAACCAGCTAGGACTATAAAATAAGCAACAAAATAATATAATCTCACACTTCCAAAAGCATAAACAAATGCTTATTTTTAAAATTACATCATAATCTTCCAATAATGCTCAAGTGTTTGGTAATCCCTTCGAAGCTTGGTTAAGATATAGATTTAAAAAACAGTGACAAATACAAAGAAAAGTTTCATAGGAATGTAGATTCATTTCAAGTGTGAAACAAAGAAAGAAAACATGCAGTTGCCAGTAGATTGCGACACAATGAGACAACTTTGTTTCAGATTTGAAAATACCACATCACCAAAGATGAACATATTGAACACCTGTCCAGCTTGCATCCAAATTGAAACATTTCTTCAATCACGCATAGTGTATGGTATGGCATCAAACTTGAATTTTTTGGCGATAAATCACTAAATGTGGCAACGCAATGGCGGGTGGTAACATGGCGGATGTTTGGCGAATTTTCTACGATTTGGTGCCAGCTTGGCAAGGGATGTACCATACACTTTGGTTTCAACCACTGCTCTATATTTATAATACTTTATTTAGCTGCATTTATCATACTCCCTCTGTCCCATAATAATAGTAACAAAAGGAAATATAGAACACAACACTTATTATCAAAAAACTAGATTAAATTAAACAATAAATTAAAAATATTACTACCAATTTTTATTTTGAGTGTTCAGATAGTTTCTGGATTTTTCAATAATTTTGTTACTGCATTTTAAACATGTACGTAGGATCCCTTGGCTGCAAAGCTTTGCTTTCCCTTTTATATGTGCGAGCTTAATGAACTGGACAATTGCATCTCGATCTTTGCTTGAAAACTCTCTTTTTCTCATTTTACTTTTACAATGGGTTGATATTCAACTGAAATAAAAGAATTGTTTACAATGGGTTGATATTTAACCGAAATAAAAGAAATGATTTTGATCAGAGGACGAAATTAGAAAAATAGTTATAATTTGCAATAATTAGGTTAACTTAAAATTGAAAGATGTGTCAAAACAAATGTCATGAAACATCGATTTGATTGAAGGCTTCGCAATTTTGCGCTACAACATAACTTACAGCTGCATTCACCAATAATCTCTGTTTAAATATTCACTTGCTACTATTATTATGGGACAGAGGGAGTAGTTTTTTAACTACAATCTTCCCAAACAAACACTCTGTATATACATAACTTGATCCATCTCGGAGAAAAGCATGACTTTTCCTTAATTAAAGTTTTAAAAAAAAAAAGGTTTAACTTTATATGTGGAGTTCTTTAAAATATTTTTTTATCTCAGAAAATGTTAATCTTACCTTTCAGTTTCAACAAAATCAAACATACGCAGACATTAATTTATTAAACAAAAGTTACATTGTTGGACGGTATATTACAGGGATGGGGAAGCTGCAGCCTTTTCGAGTTTCTTATGCGACTTTATAAAATTTGTATTGAAATTGTCTGCAATATAATAAAAATTACAGAATAAACAGCTTGTGCAGCCTTTTGCCCAACTGCCAAAATATGATGAAGCATTTCAGTACTAAAAGGTTCCCCACTCGTGGTATATCATGTTAATACTTAAACAGATGAACATTTTTATCAATCAAAAACACAATACAAGATGTGTATGCTTTCATTAAGAAATAAATTACGCATATACTTAAACAACTTTTATTTATCTCTTCCTATACATATCCATAACAATCATTCATATGTATAAAAATGTCTCGAACCTCTTTTAAGCAACAATATGATATTTTGCAGTTTTAAAACATGCTAGCTTATGAACAAATAAAAATTTCTAGCATGTAAATGTATAATTGTACAGGTTCTTACTGTTTAAATAAAGATGAAATGATTTTTCAACAAAAAGTGGTTTGAGTGTAAATAACTTATTCAAAGATGAGTAGCACTGTTGCAATCTTGAAAGTTGAATACTTACAATTTATTAACAAAATGAAAAAACTGAACAATCAATCTTTGGCACAAGACAGCCAGTATTCTAACATATTGTACATATGTTACAGATAAAGGAACAGTAATTTTTTTTGTACATGGTTTTTACCACATCACTTGATATAAAAAAAAAATTCGGATGAAATGTAAATCTTTTCTGAAAACAAATATTCATTTCTCTTGAAAATTTAATTGCACTAATTGTTGTCATGATGCAGTTTGACGAGTATTATCCATAATGCAAGATTTTTTTAAAAAATGAAAAATTATCCTTGGGAAATGTATCACTTTCATTTCGGCAATCACAAAATGAGTATCAAGTTTTCTTTGCATTAGTGAAGTTGCAAAGAACACATTGATCAAAATGTCTACAGGCACATATGCAATTTTGATTATTGCATAACAAAATGAAATATTTTTAAAACACCAGCAGATATACTTTTAAAAAATGAATGCAAGTATTATTTCATTTTATCAGAAGAAATAAAAGCCGTGCAGATACATTCGAGTGCTACCGACAACTTTAGCACAATAATGTTATGCAACAGAAATATAACTTCATCACATAAATATTTTGTAATTTATATGATAACAATGACCTGCATATAAATAAAGTCTATTTGAAACTTTATATCAACACATCATTGTGCAAGTTCAGTAAACTAAATGGAAAATGAGTTAACGGGTAAAATGCAATATTTTTTTCTTTTTGTAATTAAAAAAATAAGCATGTCCACTAATGAATATTAATCCAAATATGATTCACGATAATGGAAAATTAGTATCGATGATGATTTCTATGTCTATGATCAGCTGGACTTCTACTTCTGTTACTAGAATACCGAGAATCAGATTCGACGGGACTACGTGCCCTATAGTTAGAATGCCTCGGATCTCTTTCAACAGAATTGCGAGTTCTATGGCTAGAATGTTTGTAATCCATATCAGATGGGGTTTTACTACGTGTTCTACGTGAATGATGTCTGTGACTATCAGTAGGACTTCTACTGCGTGATCTGTGACGAGAATGCTTGTGATCAAAACCACCTGGACTTCTACTACGACTTCTGTGGCTTGAATGCTTGTGGCGTTTGCTAGAATGATGATGATGGTGGTGATGCTTTGAGGATTTTTCATGTCTCTCTCTCCTCTGTCTATCTTTCTCCCGAGCTATTTCGTCTGCAACGTCATCCCGATATCGTGAATCTTTCGCACTTCTTCCAGAGTCTCGGGGTTTCGATTCGGAGTGAGAACTCTTTCTTTGATGCGTTTCTTTATCCCAATGGTTTTCAGCAGCTTTATCAGCATCATTGAGATCAGGTTCATGTGACACTGCTGAATTTGTTGTTTTAGTCCGTGCTCTCCACTCTGACAGCTTCGATTCAAGATCCTTCTGAATTGGAACAGGAATACGTGGAAAGAGAGTAGAAAACCATTCCAGTTTAGAGAGAAAATGCCTCAACATCTCTCCAATTGTCATAATTTGTCCGCCTCCTGCCTTCACATCAACATCTTCCTCATCTTCTAAGTAAGGCTCATACCAATCCCACAAGTCAGCAGGGGGCTGTGTGTATCTGATGTACATGAATCCTAATGCTCGAATGTAGGGAGAATCATTATGATTTATCAACCCAACAACTTGTTTACGCGTCAACTTTAATGTGAAAAGCTTATACAGGATACAAAATGCAGTGGATACAATACCGCCAGCACCAACACCACGCACGCCTCCACACATACCTGTTTGTCCAGCAGTTTTACGACTGCCCTTTTCCCACGGTTCCAAGTGGTTAACTTTATAATAAATTTCATCAATAACTTCATGATAAGTTTTTAACTGGTATAAATTAACCTTGAAATAGTGCGATGACAAGATGTTGGTCAAAATCAAGTTGTTCAGGTTCATAGTCTTTTCATTTCCCCATAACGGAAGAGTGTTGTTCTTCTTATCCGCGATTCCAGGCGCCATTGATCCGAAATTTCGCTAAGCGCTTATCACAAAAACAGCTTTGTATTCAAAGAAGTTCGAATACAAAATAGTAAAAAAAACTAGACTAAAAAAACTACTTTCTATGTTTGTTTTGATAATACACAACACCGTGAAATCACAGAATGATGGACGCTGCAGTTAAATTTTTTAGGCGGTTACAGTTACGACCAAACTTTTTTCAACACTCATTCTTTTGAAAAAGTGAATTAATTTTCCGCTCTTATGTCTGTTTCTACTTTTTATGTATGAAGAATCTATACTAGTAAATATAAATAAAGATGGTAAGTAATAAGTGAAAAGTATTTTTGTTTGCGAATTCTTATTGCTATCTTTTTGACGCTCTCTTAAATTATATCTATTTAAACCGAAATTAGTCAGTTATTTCGAAATATTTATATTAAAAAATTGAACTACTTTTAAACGAGAAAATTGTTCTTAAAATAAAATGGAATCTCCAAACGTAACGATATATTTTTAAAAATGAAACAACTCAGCGTATTTGTTCTCTTCACTGTAACTGCTTGAGGTGTGAACAAATTAGCATATTATCGGAAAAGAAAGCGAAATTCGAGATTTGGAAGGTTTAAAAGTTTCTTCTTTTCGTCGTAGTAAGTAAATATCTTTAATTCTTCTTTTATGAATTTACGTTATACATTTGTAAAACATAAATTATTATAATGATGGTGTCTACTTTAACAAAAAATCGTAAATGCTTACCTTTGTCACAGTAACGGTTTGTTTTGTTTCACTTGCTGGAAAGATGTTTCCGAAATACCTGTCTTTAGTCAATGATTGTTAAGTAGCTACTAAAATTTCCTTCTTTCTGTATTTTTTTTTTAACTCTTGAACATAAATTTACGACTGTGCAACCGTCCCGAGTATGACACTACGCTTCAATAAACATTGGTACTGCTCGTATGTTAAATTATCACAATCGGCATTTATTATAGCGTGTAAATATCTCGCGTTCTGTTTTGCGATTACAAGTTATTATATTTTTTATACTGTCTTAAACAGACATTACACTTTTCCGCGGATTTCCGCTTTTTCGGCATCGAATTTAATCATTCTCGAGATCGATGCAAATCTGCATTAAAATTTTTGTTAATGTGTTGGGTGGTTGTTCACGCAAACAAAAACTGTGCGGCATGTGCACATTCAAAATGTCAGATTTGATAGATAAAAGATCAGGAAGAATGTATATTGAAACATATTCTTCAATCTAGTGTTAAATACAAAATGATAAGCAAAAAGCAGTGTGCTTTTGAATATTTTAGAAAAAAGATTTTTTTGCGTGATGCCATTGATAGTAACTAGTATGAACTTGATAGTACGAAAATAGCTATGAGAAAAAAAATGAAAAAAAAATCAAAGAAAGAGCAAAATGTAGAAAACGGAGGAAAATAGCAGACTGGAGCATAAAAAAGAAAACTTGAACTGTTAGCCCAAAAATGAGAAACAGAAGTCTGAATAATTATGTATAATAAAAAAGAGTTTTTACCTGACCATATTTTTTAGTGAGATAATTTTTACCATAATTTTTATTTTAACAAAACTTTTATACGCAACTCATTTTTCACCCATTAATTTTCTTTTAAATAATAATTCTACAATATTTTTAATATCTCAAGCACTTTTTGTATAAATTTATACATTTATTGTACAATTAATCATACTTATTTTACCTCTTGGTATTTACGTTTGATACGATTCCGTATTTATGAAGTTCAGCTTTTTTGTTCCAAGCCTTTGTCATGTCTGCTTAAGTATAAATAAATTCAATTTTCATTGGCTCGATACCCCGCAATACTAATTTCTCCAATTCTCGGTTAAACTACTGGTTATTTTAAGACTTCCTATGGGTGTTTTATTTATGACCTTTTTTAATGCATGATGCTTCTAATAACGAATAGAATTCGTAGTTTCACTTTAAGTTTATTAATATTTGAATATAATCTATACAATACCAGAACTTAAATTCAAAAATTTCCAAATATCCTTTCCAAGGCAGATAGATTGCTGTTCTTACATAGTCACTATAGTATTTAGATTTTTTCTTATTGTAAATTTCCTATAAAAAAAACGTTTGATGGATGGAATTAAAGAGTTTGTAGTTTCACTTGTCTCCAGTTAGGGATTTATCACTAGGCAGTTTTCATGCAAGCTACTCCTGGTATTTGCCTGCAAACCATATGGGCAAGAAGAGTTTGCCTATTTTGTTATTGTTTTCCCTGTATTTTTTAACTTAGCTTATAGTGTTTCCAAAAGATGGCATTAAAAACATGTTTTGGTCATACAGGCATTGCTATTGCATTCGTTTGCTGTTTTATTTGTTGTAATGGAATGTAAAAGAGGGCTTTTTCTCCACTCTCTGTATTATACAAATCTGAAATGGTAAATATGTCTTCTAGGAATGTAAAAAAAATACATTCATGCAAATATATACAATCATGGCAACAATGTGTTTGGGGGGGGGGGGCCGAAGTTGATAAAATGGTCCTACACTGCACATGACCTCATTGTTAGGGTAAAATATATATTTTGTATGTAATCCTATGTGTAGTATCAAAACCAGGGTTGCCAAGCATTGACACGGGACATTTAAGTTCTAAGTAAATAAAACATGACAACATGTGGGTAGATAACAGTTTATTTTACTAATAATCTACTAATTTTAATAATGGGGATGAAAAACAATCAATAAAGCTTTAGCAATCTAATAAAAGAACACTTAGTATGATAAAAAAAGATGCAAGGCTAATCTTTTTGGGTCCAGTTATATTTTAATGTTGACTTTACTTTAATTATATCATTTCCTTCTCTCACATAATTATAAAATTGGGTGCAAGTCAATTAAAAATTGTAATGACAAAGAATTTAGGGAGAGCACGGGACCGAGTAGTGAAATATGTTGACAGTCTCGTATATACAGGATGTACAGCAATTCTAAAGATAGCAGAAAAGATTCCCATTTATGTTTCGGAGTGGACATCTTGGACCCATTAATAAAATGACATGTTACTATAGATAAAAGGAAAGGGCACTCAAAATATTTCTTCCAAATCTATTGCATTTAACTGATGAATACTTCTGTGATGCAATTCCAACAAATAAGAAAATGAGACCTTCAAAGACAGTGTTACATTTGCTGTTTTAAAAGAATGATTTGGCAAAAGAATCCTTGGCTCAACTTAAGAATATGGTGCGGTTGCCAAAGTTGAACTTTTGGGTCGATTTCTTTCCAAATCTGGTATTCATGGCTGTTGAGTTCTGTATCAGCAGTCTGGCGAGTTTCGGGATGGTTTTGCGAAGTTGCAGCATTTGGTGAGAGACCGCACCGTTTTCTTAAGTCTTATCGAATCCTTAAAGAAATAACCACTTCCTGGACTATTGCATTGAACTCTATCTTTCATCTTGCTCTAAACTATATCATATAAAAACAGGCCTCTGATAAGCAAGAAAATGTGTGTAAGTTTTAGATAAATTCTTATTTTTCAGTATTTAACACTGTTAAGTTTGCTGTGTTGTTTACACTTGACTTTGACAAAAATGCTGGCCTTTATTTGGAAAAAAATATTCTTATAAAAATTGCTTTAAGCACTTAAATTTCATACATGAAGACATTTAAATTGAAGATGACTTCTTTTGAAGCTAAATCACGTAAGTTACAGTAGTAAAAAAGTTGTATATTTTGATATGATTAGCTGAAAAAACGGTTAAGTGGTTAAATATAATGCCAAAAAGTACTAGGTGAATCTCATTTATCAATATGTTAGAAGATTTGGCACTTTTCTTTCTAGTCGATGCCATACATAAATATCAGCTTGGGTAGTACCGTAGTTATCAAAATTTATGCAATCACACCATAGATCAAAGCGGCATCGATTACTAACAGAAAAGTGCCATTTGTTTCCCTCTACTCATTCATTGACCATCTACTGTAAAATTTCAATGTTCCTATAAATTTGAGCTACGTGATCATTTAATGAGTATTTATGTATCAAAATAAGGATTTACAGTTTATTAAAAGGACACATTTTATTATGAATAGTATTTTAATTTTAAGAAAATTATTTATAAAATGAATAACTGTTTACAGGCATGTTATTTTGTGAGAGTATCTTCTTATCATGGTACTGTTTTTCATAGAAAGCTTTTTAAAATTGGTACAACTTTGAGAGTGAAAAATTAACTTGGATGTAACAACATTTTTGAGTAGTTGCAAACATATTGCTTTCAAGTTTGACTTGGGTTCACAGGTGATAAAATCTTTATTTTTCATTGAAAATTTTTAAAAAAAAATTTGTTTTGGTAAATGTGGAGTGTACGGTATCGACTTACTTTTTGCCAATTTTTCTTGGCGCAATTTCATGTGTTATTGCCAAATACTGTTTTGGATGTGCAGTGCGCTTTTTATTGCTCTCTTGCGCATGCGTCACCTGAAAACAAGAGATTGAGCACGCAATGCATGCGGCATTTCAAGTGTGTACTGGGCAAATTTTTTTAACTTGAGAAAACATCAGCAGCTTCACTTTCAGCATAGCAGGAAACTAGTAGCTTCACTTTTTCATTGAATGTTAGGAAGCTAGGTTTTTTTTAAAAATTCCAAAAACTAGAATTTCTGCACACAATGCCTGCAGCATTTCAAGCGTGTACTGGGCAAATTTTTTAACTTAAAAAACGTCAGCGGCTTCGCTTTCAGCATAGTGGAATAATCGTAGCTTTGCTTATTCATTGAGAAATGAAACACACAGAATAACATACACGGTACTGAACCGATATTCCATCCGAAGAACTCCAAACGAAGTTTTATTCAAATTTGAATTTATCGACCAATTGCATCGAAGAGTTGAACAAAACATTCCAATCGAAACGTGGCACAATATAGCCCGATAAACAAAACTGATGAAAAGATCAATTTGTGCGCATGCGCGCTTGCTACCCGCTACTCGTTAAAAACATCTAGACACATCTAAAACAAATGTTCTCTCATCGCTGTTCTTGGTGGCAAAGAGTTGGCGATCCTAAGAGGAATGAAGTAAGTCGGTACCATACACTCCACAATAACCTTTGTTTTATAGAAATGGTAATTACATTACTTAAGAAGAAATTTATAGAATTTAGCTTGCAGACCTAAATATTTATTACAGTTAATTAATAGACAAAATAGTGAAGTTATATTTTTTAGCGAGTTTTGTTTTGTCGAATAATAAGCAAGTTGAATTTTGACAAATTGGGTCCAATAATATACAGATATTATTTCAGAGAGTTTTGATTTTCATCCGATTTTGATCTGTATGTATTTTTTCTATATCTGTTTTGATTTTGTTTTGAAAAATTTATTATTTAAAATATGCTATATATATATAATATTTCAATTCAAACAATTTTTAATTTTGCTCTTGTTACTTCATGTTAAGACTTCATAGCTTAAGATGCTTCAAGTTAAAAAAAACATGATAAAAATTTGCTTATAGGTTATTAATTATAAATAAATTATAAAGAGTGAATTACTTTTATAATATAAATTTTTGTTAAGTTTACATTTTTAAGGAATTGTAATTGTATTTTCAAACATTATTTGTAGACATGAATAGGCTGGGTGCAGAAATGTCTCCTGCATTCCTTGCATTTATCCTAAATGATGGTTTGAACCTTTCGTCTTTTGTAGTACACATTTGTACTTTGAACACTTTAAGGATCTAAAAAGTTAATTGATTTGGGAACGAAAGGATTAAAAACGGAAATGCATGTTTAACCTTCTGTGAAAAATTTAAGTGGTATTCATTATGAGTGAGAATTTTAGAAATTGTCATATTCTAATTTTGAAGTCTTGTAAACTTTGCTAGAAATATTTTGTAAAAAATATTTTAAATTCTTTCATTTGTAATTCTGGTTATAACTGATTTCCACAGTGCATCTATAACACTGCTATAACTGTCATCAATGCAAAAAAAAAAAAAAGATTATAATCCAAACTAATGATCCCAATCTGGCCAATTAACCACGGCATATTTTACTATGAAGTTATACAGCCACCCATTGTAAGATTGAGATTTCCCTTTCGTGCAAAACAAGTCTCATGGCAGGGGCTATTTTGTAATGAATAGCAGTTGTCATTTTTATAATTTTTAAAATCCTTTCATTTTTAAGACACTGCAGCAGTAAAACTAAAATGCAAATATATAACACAATGGATTTGTTATTTGTACATAACATTTCATAAAATCAAGTTGGTAAAGAGAACTTCAATAAAAAACATATAATTTATCAGTTTCTGATGTGTTCAAAAATGTTCATCAGTGATATTTTATGCTGTAAACATGATACATTTAATTTTGTTAAAAATAGCCAAAATATCACTAATATAGATAAAAAAGAAAAGCATTAAAAATATCAGCCTTTAAAAAAAAAGCATTAAGTTTTGATAGCTATTTGCTCCGTGCATTAATGTTTTTCAATATTAATGTGTATTTTTTTTAAAAAAAGTTTGATGTTGTTGATAATTTCATACCTTCTGTAAGTATTGAAGACCTCGCAATCTATCTCGTAGATCATTCAAGTCAATAGTGTTAACTGTGAATAATGCAGGTTTAAATATAAAAGTCTGTTCTCTTATTCAAAGGGGGGGGGGGTGATTGCTCTTGTATCCTTATAATTCCTAATACTCATGAGCATCTTTGTATATGAAGAGTGAGAGAATTAATAGAACTTGAGCACAAATTGCTTTTGAAATTATTTTGTAAACTCAAGATTCTTCCATTAACCTTTTTATCCTCCTGCAGCTCTATGTCTTTTCTGTTGGTTACATGTAACACAACCAGATGAAAAAAAATATGTGCGTTAGTATTAAAAAAAAGATAAGTCTTATTTTTTTTCTCTTGAAAGAGAATGAAAATTAATTCCAGTTCAATAGAATTAATTTTAACATAAGGTAAGTGCTCCAGCAGTGGGCCATGTACCAGTAGTGGGCCACTTGAATTTTTAAGTTGTAAAACAAGAAATTCCAACATTGCAATGAAATAAGAGATCTGCCTCTGGTAGGCTGAAACCCTTATCAACTAAATACCAAAGGCACAGCTTTTATTTCCTGTTTAGTTTGGAGCTAGAAAGTTTGTTGCTGAGGTTGGTCTCTGAGAGAAGCATTTTTAGCTTATTCTTAGTGATTTTCTTAAGAGGTAACTCTTCATTCAACTATTTTTTAGCATACATTCTGTTTGTTTTTAGAATGAATTGTTATTGATATTATTTGATTATACTATAATGAATGTATTATAAACTATCTTTAAATTAAATAATATTGATAATTTATGGATAGCGAAGGGTGGCCCACTTTTGGATCAATGTTTTACTAAATGCTCCAGTAGTGGGCCTAGGGGGGGCCAGTACTGGAGCACATGCTTTCTCTCGAATAGACTATTTTGTGATGTTTAATAAGAAGGTTATATCTTGTAAAGTCTTTTTATTTAATTAGATTTGCTTTATTTTTTATCAGAACCAATACTGGGCCCACTACTGGTACACTAATGGAACATTCTAACCAATTACTTAAATAATAAATATTTTATAGTACTGTTGAGGAAAAGACTGATATTCAAGAATTAGTTGGGCGCTGTAACGAGGCAGACAATAATAACTATTGTATTGCTTGACCATCGAAAAATATTCCATCACCATTTAAAAGGGCTCTTTTCTGGCTGCAGAGGCAAGATGATAAAAGAAAAAAAAAGATTTATTCAACATAAAATATCACAATTTAATATCCATAATGCCCCAAACAGAACTTAAAATGAAAGATCGATAATTAGAATATACTTTTAATAAAAAATTGGCTGTTGGAGAAAAAATGTAAATCTCATGTGACTAGAATCTATAAATAAAAGATTTCACCTACATCAAGCCATTTTTATTGCATTTTTATAGTGTATAATGTTAATGTATTGTTATTATTACTGTATATAATAATTTTATTCTTTTTTATTTGGCATAATTGACAAATCTGGGTGGCCCACTTTTGGTATGCCCACTACTGGTACATCAAAAGTTTGCTATGCCCACTTCTGGTGCATAGGAGTGATTTAAGTTTTTAATTTTTAAAAAATTATATTGCAATTATTTTGATATTTCAGGTGATTATTATTTTAGATAAAAGTTTGAACAACCATAAAAAAATATAGATTAGCGAAACTTCTCAAAAGTTTAGATAATAATTGAAGAAATACCCTTAAGTGGCCCACTACTGGAGCATTTACCTTAATTTCCAGAAAATAGTTTATGAAACCTACAAATTCTTAAATGAGTTATTTGAAGAAAACAAGTGCAATTTTATCAATTAGCCTCATTTCTTTCAACCGGGTAGGATATCTCGTGCTTTTATTCTATATCACCTGTGAATAATTAATTTTGACAAATGTTTTTCTATTGACTTGAGCTATCCTTCCATAAACCTGTTACACTATATTGAGACTTTACCATGAGACTTACCGTGATACCATTTTTTGTAGGATTTTTTTTTTTTTTTTTACCTCTGAAGTTGGGAAATAAGAAAACAAAGCATTAATATGGGATAACTAAAAGGAAACCCAGTTCAAAATAGTTATTGACTGTGTGAAGTAAAGTCCTATTGTAGCTCAACCGTTTGGAATTTCATCTACTTGTCTGTCAATTTGTTTATTATGCAGTTACGACCATTCACAATGAATTTTCTTTGAATTTCTCATTAATGTTCCTTTAATGTTCATTTTTTTTTACGATTCTAGTCAAATGGAACTCCTTTTATATAATGCCTCCAAAAATACTGATGGCATTTAATTGCAATTTGTGAATACTGAAAAAAGCAGAGACTTGTCTAAATGATTCACATTCGGGGGGGGGGGGGGAAATAAAAAGCTAAACCTTTTAAAGACTGCAATGAAGATCTATATTAGTTGGTTTTTTTTTTGCAAGCAAAGTCTACAATCCACAGAAATAATATATATTGTTTGCTAACAATTTGAGAGTTGTTATTTACAGCTATGGCATTGTAATCTTTGGCCAAGATGATTTTAATAATTGGTAAAACTAAAGTTTATGGTGCACAGCTGTTCCTTCTCACTTAGGATTGCGAATTTTTTGTCGCCAAGAGCAAGATGGTGTAGCGATGTGAGAATATTTGTTTTGGGTGGTGCAGTGAGCATTTTATTGTTATTTTTCATTGAATGTTAGGATTCTACATTTTTTTAAAAATTCCAAAAACGAGAATTTCCGCATGCGATGCCACAAGTGGGTTCCAGGCAAATTTTTTAAACTTAAAAAAACATCAGCGGCTTCGCTTTCAGCAAAGCGGGAAGCTAGTAACTACGCTTGTTCATTGAATGTTTGGAATAGACCTTTTTTTTTTTATAAAAAAATCCAAAATGAGTTCTTAGCTCAAAATATTCCTTCGTCAAAAATTCAGTATTCAGTCATTCTTTAGCCTTTTAAATTTTTCATGCTTATTATTTATGTATGTATAGGAAGTCATTATAGAGTTATTACAGTTAAATATCAATGGGTGGTTTAAAAGTGATAAGTAACCTTCTTAAAATTTTCCCACTTAGAGCTTATAGATTTTATGAATTTATTACATTATTTCTATATTACATTTATATAATTACTAGGAGATTTGTGCCCATTTCAGATGGGCTTTCAGCTTGCCAGCAATGTCTCGGATCTGATTGTCACAGATTTATTAACGAAAGTTGTAGTAGAAAATCTGATAAAAAATAATAAAAGAAAGCATGAAAAACAGAACTGATGAAACAATTGGACACTAACTTCCAACTAGTACCAGAATTCTTCTTGAGGAGTTCCGCATGGATAAATTAAATAAAAAAAAAAAGAAAGACCGATATTACATAATTTGACAAAACGATCTCTGATAAGTAGAAACATAAATTATTTCCAGTATAACTTCTATTTAATATTAATAGAGTTCTGCATGGATGAAGCAAGGTAATAACGTCTGTTGGATACTTTGAAGATCCTATAATTTATCAAAAAGATTTGTTTCCTAACACACAGAGAAAAAAAAAATTGCTGAAAGATTATATTAGGAAGATGAATTAATTTTGGTATAACTCCTATTTGATATTAAACCATCACAGAACCAAAACAGTATCCTGTGTGTATACTAATTTGTAGACAGATTGTCTGGTCAGTCTCTTTGGCATATAGCCAAGCCAAATCACATGATCATTGCAGATTTTTCTGGCCTTTTATATTATAGATGCATATTTTACAATACATTATGTGAAATATCACTTTTCTGTTAGTATGACAGTGTTTTTAAATTTGCATAAAGATGTCAAATACAGTAACTTTATTCTATGAAGTTAGCTAAAACAGCACATTTTGCGTTGTAAAATTGTATTCAGTCATATAAATTTTTGACAATGCAGTAAAATGGTCAATTTGAAATTCAATGTAATACTTTTCTTGAAATTTTATTTAAAAAAAACAGAATGCTGATAATTCAATTAAAGAAGGAGGGACCAAGGTCAGTTATTGTTTCTTGCCCTCTTGGGAGAAGTCTTATCATATTTATGAGGTTTTTTGCCATTTTAAATGCTATTTACCTCTTGGTCTTTTCTGTTTTTGAATGTTGAACTGAGTTCCAGTTGATGTGATAATTTGTTTTAAAACTGTCAGAAAGTATTAGTTTAGGTTGCAATACTGATAATTGGCTTTAAAAGCAAATTTTTATGTTATTCAGTTGATGTCAGTATGTTAAATGGATAAATTGTGTATAAATAGAACTTGGTTTCACTTGTTCTTTGGTTTTACTGAAAACATTCCAATTTATATAATTTGATCTTATTTACCATTATAAGTTCTATAGTGATTTCAAAGATCAGTCTAAAGTCTGTTTAAATTATAAAAATTGCCTATTTTGGCACCATTAATGCTGTTTTGCCTCGTCGAATGTCTTAGGAGCAAAACATACAAATTCAATAGATTATAATTAGATTTTACACATTGGACGAGAATAATGTTGCAAAAACAGGGAGATCTTTTTTTTTCCCCAGCAGTATATTTAAAAAACTTAATTTGATCATTTACATTACTGGTAGATAAAGTATAAAAATGAAGACTGTGAAGCATTATAGCTGAAGTCTTAACTTTTACTTTCATTTATGAAGTTCAACTGTACATGATATTCAGATATTAATTCCAAGTTGATAATGCTTGATTACAGTTTTTCATAACATTTCTAAGATACTTCCAATATTTGGAAATAATACAATTCTTAGTTTTCATGTGTTGAAAGTAAAATAAAAATGTTTTTAACTTGCAATTTTACTAATTGAAGCACTAATTTGTTTATACAGCACAACCTAGAAAATCTGGACTGCTCGGGGGTTTGGAAGGTCTGGATTTTAGATATCTTACTTAAACCAATAGAGATTGTACAACACAATTAAGTGTGCATGTGCAGTCGTTAACAGAACAGACCCAGGAGTCGCAAGGCAACACCTCTGACGTTTGCGCATGCGCTACCAATCGAAACGTATACTGATCTACACGTTGATGTCAATTCCAACAACTCCATATAAAAACACGTTTTAAGCAAGAACAATATAAAAGAACAAAAAACTACCCAACACCACACCCCCCCCCAGGGGGGGGTAGAACCCCGCTAATCCGAACTAATTGGGACTGACTAGTGCCTGTTCGGATTATCCAAAATTCCAATAAAAATAGAAAAGAAAAAGATGTTTGATAAAAAAAATATAAGTTATAAGTACTCAGTACTACTATCTCTTGAATTCTTTTATTCAAAAGCAATAGAAAGAGAATGCTTCCCCTTTTTATTAGAATAATGGATGAGCTCCTGTATAAAGTGACCTTATCTTACGGCAAATTGCATTAGTTTCTTCAATGTGTACAAAATTATGCATGCTGAAAAAGTACTTTTTTGTTTTTAGTATGTATATTTAAATCTTTTCAAGTAATCTTTTCAATTACATATAATTTTCGAAAATAAAATCTGTTCGGATTAGCGGGGTTCTACTGTAGTTTAAAATGAATAGAATGACTGGAGTTTCCGCATCTTGCCTCAAGCATTCTAGTTTAAAATTTATTTAGCAATTTTTTTTCTCATCATGAGTTGAAAAAAATCGTTCAGATTTTAGGAGTCCGGATTTTCGAGGTCAGGACTGTATTGGAAAAACCAACAATTCATATATTGCACTTTTATATCTTGGCACAAGAATATCTGGATTTATTAAATTCTTTGAAATTCATCTTTGTTTTAGTTATAAGTGTTTTTATGCAGGTGATACTTAAAAATTTGGGCTCTAGTTGCTTTATTTTTTTTAAAGTTAAACTTCTCTTGTATCTCTATGAAAATATGCAAGTAATATTTTTTATAAATTTAATATTCTTTCAAATTAAAGGCACATGAAAATAGGGGAAGTTTATGTACACGTTAACTATGATAAAAGAACATTATCTTTTAGTGGCTGAAGGTGTTCCTGATATTATTTTAAAACTTTTCTTTCTTTAAACTATTTTATTTTATCTTAAATTTTTTTGTCAGTGGTACTGCTAAAATACATTAAAAATGCTAGTCTTTTTATTAGAAGTATTTTTTTCTTAAGTTTAATTTTGATAAGCATTCATCATTTTCATGCTTATTATATTCATAATCATAGTTAAGATAGAGGAAACTTGAATTATCTTCACTATTATCATTGAAAACTTGTGTTGATAAAATGTAGAAACATACTACTACAATTGCTGATGACTGATGTAATGCACTTTTCTATGCTTCACAGGGGACTATAAAATGAGCTCTACGAATTTAAAAAAAAAAAACCTTCTATTTAAATAAAAGGTCTTATTGGATGAAATATTAAATACTGATATTTAAAACTAAGCATTATTCGAATTCATTAGGGGCATTTTTGAAACTATTTACCTTGATTTTGATAAGATACACCATTTAGCTTTCACTTTACTCTCAGCTTGCATTGTCACCGACTATAGTATCACTCCCTGTTCTGGTATCTACCATTTCTTATGCAGGAATAATTCCATACTAGAAGTTTTCATTTGTCAATATTTAACTCTTAACATATGTAATCTAAATTGAAGTAACTTCAGTAACATTTGAATTAAAAGAAGATGCTGAAAGTAGTCATTTTCAACTATTCTTGAAGTGCTTTATAGATTGATGAATAAATAAAATGGTATCTTCTCATACCATATCAATGAAGGTGTGTGACATATGCAGTAGTGACTTAAGATGCTAAAATATTATTGGTTTTAAACATATTAAGGGCTCTACTTTTATTAAAAAGACTTTTAGAAAAGAAAATCATGTCTGCTTTTTCATAATGAAAAATTTAATTTATCTGTGTTGCTAGGGCATATCTAACTTTTGAATTAGTTTTTGAAAATTTGGCGACAGCTTCAACTGACGTCGGAACATTCGATAAAATGAACAATAATAGTTATGTACTATAGAGTGTATTACTTAATAACATTGAATCTTTTGGATATCAATACAATTTAGTATAGAAGTGATAAATATAATTTAATCTTTTTATATCTTCTGAACTGAAAAAAAAATGTTTAAATTTTTTGTATTCATTTTCACATTTTGAAGAGGTTCTTGACTTCCTGGTATATTCCTTATATCCTTGCAATCAGAAACCTATATAGGGGTTTTAAAAACTCATAGTAGACAATTTAAGGGGTGACAGAACACATCTAGACAAGCACCAATCATTATACATAACTCAATTAAACTGTTTTGTAAACCAGTTGTATTTTAAGCAATTCATGTATTATATCATGTTTCTGATATCTGGAGTTCTGTGTTACAAGTTTACATTTCTGTCTTTCATATTCTACTTATTGTGAAAAAATGTATTGAAAAGGATTTTAAGTAAAATTTAGAAAACAGAAACCAGTCTTTTTGGTATTATTAAAGAAAACGATTACTTAAACTGTTTTTGATTAGTGCTTTTATTATATGGACAAGCATACCAGATTCCTCCAATAATATCTTAATTCACATTCATATTAATAAACTTAACAGAAGAAGGCTTTCTAGAGATTGGTATTTTACACAAAACAAGGGGTTGGAGATTAACACCCTCTAGTTTCTGTTGAACTTTTTCAGTAATTTTTATGATTATGTACATATATTTAGTCCACTTACAGAATTAAATTTTCATGGTAAAATGCTATAAAGCACCTTTCTTTCTCTCTCTCTCTCTCTGTTTTTTAGCAATTGAAGAATCTTGGTATTATGCGGAAAAGTCTGTCTTACTTTCAGTATCAATACTGCGTTTATTTGAAATGCAAAAATTAATAATTCTGAGAGATAGCTAAATTTCACAGATGATCTATTTGATACTCGCATAAAAAAAGCCTTTCTGTAAGTACACCTGAAGTTGATGGTAAGACACAATACTTCATTAAAGATTATGAATTATATATAACTATATGAATACAAATATTTATGATAATTTTTAAAGGACTCCTGAAATCACTTTTCATGGGGAAGGTTATAAAAATTAGAGTTATTTTTGGATTAAATTCCCTATTTTTTATTATAAAAGAGTATCAAATGCAGTTTTGAAGCAATTAAAATCTTACCTCTGCATAAACTTTCCCTTTGTCATTCATTGCTAGGTACATGTTAGATTTTTTCCCTTTGATTTGAACTTCTCCTGCCGCTCTTGAGTGAAATTGAAGAACAGCTGAAAGAAAAGTTTTGTAATTATTAACTTTTTGTAACAGAAAGTTTGCAAATGAAAGATTGTAACTCGATGAAGATACTTTCTGTACAAGATATCTTCAGATATTGCGTATTCATCTTACTGGTATAGATGATGAATTTTTTAAAACTCTATTAAAAATGTGATTTTAAAGTTTTGACTGTGTGATTAGCTGTCTTTAATGACTTGTCATTTGACTGAGGCGGAGGGAGTAAGACGTTGCTGATTTCAACAGTTTAAATATAAAGATAATTCCAGTTTTTGTTTGTGGGTTGTACTTAATATAATTCATTTATCCTGTTATCAATTGCATTTATCAAGGTTTCTTGACAGTCAAACAATTCATATTAATGAATTGTCACATTCTTTTCAGTTGTTGGCATGTGCTCTATTCCACTCAAGCATATCAAGCTCAGAGGCTACAAATGCCAAAAATCTAGAGTTTGTATGGGTTACTCCCAAACCCAAATCTAATTTTTATAGAAACGTATGCTTATTATGAGAAAGAACAAGTAAAATAAATGTTTCCTTTGTGATACTTAATCTCTTCTGTTACCATATCTCGTGTAATTTAAGGAAAATGTTGCTTGAAGTGACTGCTTTCATTACTGTCATAGGATAAATGCCAGCAGTTCTGCAGCAAATAATTATCCTCATCAAAACCAGTGAAATCTTTAGTCTTTTTCAAGCTACAGTTTATCTATACATATAAAAGGCAATGCTTGTGTGTGTGCGATGTCCAGAGGAATCTATCACACTTACAGTCATGAAATTTGGCACACAGGTAGTTGTAATGGTGACTCAATGCACCTTGAAATCAGAATTTTAGAATTTAATGTAGAAAATGTTTTATTTAATGTTTTGGGTCATTTTTGGCACGTTTATGGCTGTAGCATCTTTTCTAATGATGTTGAAAAACAATCAATGCACCATCGAATAGAACAAACAATTTTCGTTCTAATGAAGTTTGTTTTGAATTTCCTACATAATTTTACTGAAATTCGAGAAATTTTTAAATAATAGTCATTTTTCCTTTAAATTTTTAACTTTCAATTCTTATTTTCTTCATTCTAATAATGCTATCATTTTCATTTTTTTTTTATTTATAAACCGGAATATTTATCCCTGTTTTAAAACAAGAATTGTTAAAATGTCTTTTTTTCTCTGATTTTCTATGAATTTTTTTATTGATCAGTTCAAAACATTTTCTCTTGCACATCCTAATTGATGAAGGTTTCGACTGACCCAATGTTACTCTCAGTTCCCAGAATACATTTCTACTATCCGATTGCTGGCGGTACCAAGTGAAAAGTCATGTCATACTCTCGATCATTTTATTGTGTCAGCTAATCTTAATTACTTCATTTTACTGTTCCAAGTATCATTTGATTTATTTGTTTTCTACTTTTTGATAGTGACACATATATGCTGATATCTTTAGTTAAAACAACACATTATTCATCTTGCTCAAGTTCCTGCGTGTACTTCACTAAAAATCGAGGGCGAAATCAATAATATACTATATATATGTTTTGATTGCATTTTCAAAACTTTGAGGTTTTTTTATTTTGTTGAAGTCATTATGCCATAGGCAACGCCATGCACGTACTGCTAGTAAATATATCTGTAAAATTCAGACACTCGCACTTCACTGAACTTTTTTCTTAAGTCGGAACCATTCTCAGTAGTGCTGCAAGAGTAAATGTTACCTGTGGCATAGTACAATTGCCCCCCCCCCCTGCCAGTTTTCATCAGTGGTTTAGGAAGGATTAAAGGTGATTGGGGCATGACATTGTTTATTGGCCCCTTCGTGATATTATATTTAAAAAGTGACAGTAACTCCCTACTGTTTTTTCTGTATGGCATCCCCTGAAACTGGTACCTGGACATCTAGACCCTTCTTGCTCCACAGTCGCTACACCACTAATAGTTTTACATATCGGTTACCTTCACTGCCATATGATGAGGTCCCAATTCCTTAATAAATAAATAAAAAAAAACCCAAAGAGTTAAAATTGCCAAATATAGTTTCGTGTTCTGGCGCTTAATTTTAATGGGTCAGTTATAAAAATCTAACTTGAACTAAGTTATAATTTGTCAATGGGAAACATTATGGTTCATTATCAATAAATTTATATAAACCATTTTTAAAAATTAAGTATAAGCTACAAATTTTTATAAAAACTTTTTTGCTCATTAACCCTCTGAGCGGCGCAAACGTCTTTTTATGTTTATCATATTCAGTTCAAAAGCAGATGGCTCGTATTTATATGTATATTTTCTTAAACAAACATGGATAAAGTATTCTTAAGATTTTAGAGATATAATTAAATACAAAAAAGATAGATTCATTTACTTTAAAAGCTAAGTTTTCTAACTTCTAGCTAAAAGTTCAAAATAATTGTTCGCTCAGAGGGTTAATACATTTGTTGTTCTTAATGGGGGTAGGGTAAAACTATTGAAGCCCCAAAGTTTGACCTGCTCAAGTTGCCTTGTTCACTAGAGCCTGTTTTTACATATCTGGGCATATGTTTTTAACATCTATATTGGATAATTGACATGTGTCATCATTCGAAGAATCTTTCCTCCCTATTTGATTATTATTTTGGACCTAGCGCTTTTCTGATGTAGTGGGAGGAAGATCTATAGCTCTCTCGGGTGAAAATGCTGACAGGCTTTTGATGTCGATTGAAAGATTAATGAAATGAATTAGTTGATAAATCTTTTTGAAGATTGCAAAGCATTGGTACATCACTCATTGTCTGAGTTATGTAATTCATATAGAATGTAGTGAAGACATTTTTGGTTTCAGAGTATGATTGTTTTTTTTTTTTTATGTTGACAAACATTATTAAACAGTTTGTTTTGAAAATGTCGCCAGAAACTAAGAGTTGATGTTTAATGCAAGCCCTAGAAGAGTTGGGAGGAAATTAAACAGAAGTTCCAGTTGATTACAAATATAAATTTTAAATACTATTCCATTTTATAACTGACTTCAAATTGTTACTAAGGCATTTGTAAGTAATTTGTCATTATCATTTAAAGTGCATGAATTCAACTATTGCTTTGCATTGTATGAAATCTTGTAGAAAGTTTGTCTGGATAATTTTATAATAGATGCTAGGTTGTTATTTTGACATAGTTCTAGTTCTTTCTGTTGTAAGCTTTTCTAGTAGTTATCTATTTTTTTGTTCAGTTTTTCCATCTTAAAAATAAAGTACTGTTAAATGGCTTTAAAGGTTGTTATAAACATTGGTTGATAAGAATGAGATTTATGCAGTTAAGATTAAACAAACAAAAATGTGTTTAACTGGTAGTTCCCCTTAGATGAGTATGTTTGATTGACATTGGAAAGAATTGGAATCCTAAGGAAGTAGGTGTCTATAGTGGTGAGGTCTTTTGCTTGGGGATTTGAGAATCATCTGTTTGAGATCTAATTTCACTGAAGATCTGTCATGTATGCAGCCCTGGTTCACATTAAATCTGCAATTGAGGGTCAGTCGATCTCTGGTTGGTGTGGTTTGAAAGTCTTGACGGTGGATGTTGGCTCAGATATCCTCATCATGATTCATAATTAGGAGGCATGTCTCAAACAAACCCTAGAATAGCTTCAATATGGGATTTTACTCTAATAAATTAAACCTTAGGAAGTACAGTGCTGACAGTTTGTTTTAAAACTATTCTTGTAATTAGATGAAGATGACATAACTGAAAAGTTAAACCCTTCTGATGAAAAAACTACAGGAAGCATTGATTAAGCTTTAGAAAACGAATCTATTCTGTCAGTTTTCAGTACGATTTACCAACAGAATTCTATCATGAAGAGTTAAATTTCTGAATATTTAGCAAAATAGAACAAAATGCATATAATTAAGGGCATTAAAGTTTTTTTTAAAAAAAATTCATTAACATTGATCTTAAAGCATTTCTTAAATCTTTTAATCATTTGAGATTCATAGTTCATGTGTGCGCAGGAACAGATATAACTAAATGTACCAGTGTGCTATGCAATCTCAGTACCATTTTAAATATTCCTAAAACTTCTAATTTTCAAAATGATTTCAATTTCAATAAAGTTTTCATGTAAAATATTCGAATTAAAATTGCATAGTGAATTATTCATAACTAATCTGCAGCAGACGAGACTTCCGTACAAAATGTCATGTAAAGCCTGATAACTAATAAATAGAACGTGAAGTCAAACAAAAGTTCTTAGCGAAACTGAATGGGGGGGGGGGGCCCTCGTGCAGCATGTCTTTTAAACTCTCCTTGAAGTACCGACCGATCAATGAAGACGGACCACGCCGTCGCCGGTCGTTCATTCAAAAACAAGGAAAAGTGCCATTATTTTTACCTTCTTGGTTGTAAGGCTCCCGCGTCCCGTAGACGTTCCCTTCGCTGTCGATGACGATGTTGTAGCCTGTGGCACTGTGCAACTGCTTCTCCTTGCCGATGTGACCGGGTATCCCGCGGTCCGTCTCCATCGAGAGGCCAGCGAAGCCGGGGCTCTTTTGCTCTTCTGTGGCCATCTTGTTGGGAGGCCCGAGAGCAATGGGATCCTGAGAAGCAAAAGAGAATAAATAATGAGCGATGCATCACGGGAAGGGCGCTCGTCCGGCGAGGGCGGGGTTTCAGAGACTGCGCAGACGACGCGCCTTTTGCTTTTCTCCCATTGTTAACCTGTGCTCGCAGATGGTGTACGATTGGTGTTTTACTGAAATCTGGATCAAATAAAGCTAATTTTTTTTCTCAAGATTTTTTTTTAAATTTGCGCTTGTGATTTTACCGTTTAAGACAGAAAAGAAATCGGATAATGAATGCTAATAATTTTAACGTACGTACAAAAGAAAATTTGGAAAATTTATGGTTAATCATGTTCAGGTTATGGATCGTATTTCTTTAAAAATGACAGTTAATTTAATATTACAGTTTTGTTGAAAAGTCTGAATAGTTCCTTTTTGCATGATTCTGCGGCAATGCATTAGTTGCTTGCATTCGTATTACAATAAGCAAACGTGATTATTAAAACTAATTGTCTTTCAGTTTTTTTAAGAGTTTTTTTTTTTTTTTCCTCCTCTCAGTTGAACGGTATTAGTTGTGTATAAGATATTTTAAACTGAGATATAAAGTCATCAGTTTCATGAATTAAGTTACATTTTTTTTTCGGACTTAACTGAACTATTTAATAAAGTATATTCGAACTTTGTCACTCTTAGAGAAACACAATAACATTCAAAATATTAATAAAACAAACATTGCATTTTTCTTCTTTTCCTCCCCCACACCTTTTTTAAAAATCAAAATGTGACAGATAAAAAAAAAATCATGGATGCATAAAACAGTTCTAACGCTTTTTTTTTTAGTTTTGCGCGTTTTTACTGACAAGGTTGGATGTCTATCAGTTTCTAAATTTACCGCATTGTCTTCCGGTAGTTTTTTTTTTTTTTTTTTTTATTTATTTATCAAGATTACGTTTTATGTTTATTGATGAGATCGGTTATGTTAATATTTACTGAAATGAGATTTAGAAAATTAAATAATTTAACGTGGAATAGTTTCTATTGATGAAATAAACTCTAGTATTTTAACGTATAGTTTATAAATGTTAATCAAACTCTTAATACCTACACAATGTAATAAATTTTAAGCTAAACGCGATATTTGCAATCGTGTTCCGAATCCATTTATAAATTAGTGTTTTTAATTTATGTGTGAAAGATAAATTCATCTGGTTCTCCGAATTCGAGTTGTAAATCAATCTTTTTCTGATTACTGATACAGTTAAATCTCCCTGCGCAAATAAATATCCTGGAAATTTCCTTTCTCGCTGTCATTCGCTTTTTGCGGAACTGAATTTTTGATTTAGATTTAAGTAAAACTAATTGGTATTGAAGAAATAATAGTAAAATTTTGACTATATATGTGTGCCTCTTTCAAACTGTATCTGATATTTATTACATTCTTTCGTCTACATTTCGTCGGTTATGTTGGTTTATTTTGCGTATGATTTGCATGTGGTTTATAATTTTAATAATACATGGGTTTTTTTTTTGTTGTAATGTTTTATGAAGAAGTTTTGAACTAAATTTGTGTCTTTAATTGAATATTTCCATTCTCCCACAAATTAAGAACGCAAATGCATATTGTCATAAATGTATCGCAATCGATCGACAAATGATAATTGTAATTATCACTTAAAAATAAGAGCCGAAATCTGCGCATAACAATGCTGGAGCATTTACTGAAATCTACACATTCACGTGTAGTTCCTAAAATTATTTCTGCACTAAAAATATTTTGTAATGTCACCGTTCAGAACAAATATTCTAATTTGACTTAAAATTGCGTGTTTCCTTTTGTAATTCTGTAAATTTTAAATGGTATTCTTGTAAATTTTATTTTTCAAAAATTCTTTGTTTCATTTCAAATGATTTTGTGCCCCCCCCCCCAAAAAAGATGCAGAAAACGTAGGAAGGGGCGAGTTTTTAAGAATATTTTTTTATTAGTGTTAATTAGATATCTTACTAAATTTTTTGATAATTTTTATTTCAACTGAATTATTCGGGTGTGTGTTTTTTAATGGCAAAGACTCAAGAATACACAAAAAAACGTTCCTGAAAGAAAATATTTTTAGATAAAGCCCCCCCCCCCCCAATGAAATAAAGATAAAATGCATGTTGGACTTTAAAAATAAATAATTTTTAGAATTGAAAGTATTTGAAAGGAAGGAACGACAGTAGGTGGAATATATTTTATTTTGGTGGCATTTTTGTTATTTTCGGGTCTTTTGTCAAAATTGCATTACATAATTCCAGTTCTAAAGTAAAAGCCGGAAAGAAATTTAGTAAAATGTAATACTGATAAAAAAAAAATAAGTTTGATTATAAATGTGATTTTCATTCGTTTTTTTCCGAAATATTATGAAGTTTTGCGATGTATTCGGAGAAAAAAATGAAAATGAAATAAATATTTGCAAGAATTAAATTTAAATGTATATATAATTAAGGAAAAAGAGTAATACTGTCTTAAAAAAAAAAAAAACTGTCGAAATTTTATTCAGGACGGGAAATTAACATCTTTAAAATACTTTTGGGAGTTACTGCGTGTAAAATATTTCCTATACATTTCTTTGGAAATAATATGAATGAAATGTAAAATATTAAAAGTTTTGCATTAATTCTCCATTTCTCTGTGGTCGCATTGACTTTTCATAAAATTAACTGCTTTTAAGCACGTCGAGTGCGGCGAATATTTTTTTTTATTGTAGTAGGGTGGCTCCGCGTTCCCGGATGTCATGACGTCACCAATCGCTCCGTCCCTCTATGTAGGTAAGTCGGCTTTGCGGTAGCTAACGGTGCGGTTATGAATTCGTTCGAATCTTAATTTACGTTCCCGAAATGTTTTGAATTGAATGTTTACAGATACTTTCGATGCTTTTTTTTAATTCACTTTTTTACGACTGCTCCATATATATATATGTGTTTATAAAAAAACAAAACAACGATAACTATTCGTGTGAATGCTAAGTTTCCTGGAAGGAAATTTCTTTTGTTGCGAAATACTCTCTCACGTGTGTTCTCATTGTTGGATTTTTCAGAGATGCAGTTCGATCAACTCATAGTAAGATTTTAAATTGAAATTTGTTTTGGTTGAATTTCCGATGACTCACCCAAACCCAATAATTAGTTTCAAGTATATCAGCCGGTTTTTATGTAGTAACTACTGTTATGTGATAGTTTATGATATTATTGGAGTTTATTTAAAATGTGTGCTTAATTTTGAAATGTTGTTTTTCAAATATGGTGGAAAGAAATAACTTCTAACTTAATCAGTTTAAATAGCAAACGTAAATAAATCACAGTTCCAATTTAGAGGAGAGTTTTCTTTCCAAATATTTTCTAATATTGGAGAATCTGGATGTGGTACATTGTGGAGAAAATTAAATTGGAGAAAATTAATACGTCCTGTTATTAAAAATAAGAAATTCCAAGTTTTATACCTATACTCTGATTTCAGTTAATATTTATAAAAATGTCTTTTATGATGATGAATGCATTTGATATTTTCAATGTGGCTTTTGTTAAAATTCTTATTTGGGGAGACAAAATTAATAGATGTTTCCTAAAAATAAGGCACTGATAAGAAACAGATGGGAAAGAGAATCGCTTATGAATTTTGCGTGAGGGCTATATCTAATTTTAACTACATGTATACTTCCTCTAATGTTCTTAACTGTTTAAATGATTGATATTTTTAATCGTAATAATTTTTTCTCATAAATGAAACAAACCTAGGTTAAGCTGTGTGCTGCATATATAGTCTGTGGATATGTAAGCAATTGTAGATAATTAGTTACTTCAGTGAACATTCACTACTATTTGTTCATGATTTAATAGAGTTCTGCTCTGTGTGATTCATGAACCAAGGTCATCTCCTCTTATCTCTCATATATTATATTTAGAAGTTTTGCTTGGAAAAAAAGGGGTTATTGTCCTGATGATATTTTCTTTATATTAACATGCAATTTTCGATAGAAATAAGAAGAAATAGTAACATATCTAATGTCAAAAACATAACCGGATAATTTCATGAAATGTGAAATAAAGTGATAAAATAGTTGCCATCAAAAATAATGAAATAAAATAAGAATTTTTTTTTTTTTTTTTCCAAATTACACATGAGCTATTAAAATATCATTTTTGATTTTTCAAATTCTTTTTGTTTTCAAGAGAAATTACTTTTGTAGTAGAAATAATAACTGTTGTAGGAGAAATAATATTCAATGTACATGTAGAGAATCCATCTCCTTGTTTTATCGAATGTCCCTGTTATTTACAAATAATGATGCATCTATGTCAAAATTTATTAACATTTGATTATTATTTTGACTACTATAATCGGACAAATATATGGAAAATAAACATTTTATTTATAAATAAGTAAATTGATGTTTAATATTTCTGAATTTTTGAGAAACTGCATTTAAAATTAAGTTGTGCTATATTAAAAGTTAATTTTCTTATTATACTTCCTTTACACATTCTAGCACATTGTTTTTGAATATTTTAGATGAGCTGTAAAATTTTTAGGATATGGATAAATTTTGTTCGATTTTGATTTCTCCAATCTTTTGAATGGGGAATTTTCCATATTTGAATTATATCAGTAAGAAAATAAATTCAAGATCCTTATACATACATGCCAACTGTTACAGATAAGATTAAAATTTCTATGTAAGCGAGTTTTTTCGTCCTTGCATGCAGTCTTTTAGTTTGTTTTCCTTGACTATCCAGAATTTTTTTTCTACATTTCATGTTTTTGAAAAATGTCGTATAAGAATTTCTAATTCTTTTAATAATAGTGGTACATATATCTATTTCTTGTATTATTTATCCAGATAAGATATTTCTTTAAAAAATAGAAATATTATATTATTACTTGAAATATGATCAAATATATAAATGATAATGAATTCAAAATTTTGACACAAGTCTGTTTCCTTGTTCATGCGTCTGTTACTCTCATAGACCTTCTGCTGCGGAGAACCACCTTTCCAATGTTGGCATGCATGCTTATATAATCATTACAGATAAGATAATAAAAATGTACATTTTGGTCTTGCCAAAACCAAATACTAAAGAGCAAGAAAACTGATGCCTTCAAATTACAGGGGAAAACTTGCTGTTCTACAGGCACGACACATTTCTGCGGAAACGCAGATTTCAGCTTTTTCGGCATCGGATTTTATCATTTTTCATTTTCTTTTGTATAATAATTCGACAATATTTTTTAAGGTCTCAGGCACTTTTTGTCTAAACTTATTTTATTGTTCAATTAATCATACTTGTTTTACTTCTCGGTATTTATGTTTGGCACGATTCATTATTTAAGAAAATCTTTTTTTTTTTTTTGTTCCAAGCCTGTGTCATGTCTGGATCTAACAATGCCAAAGTATCTACTAAGAGAGATTTCTTCTCACTGTGTTTCCTTGCAATACCCCCCCCCCCCCCCCAAAAAAAAAGCAAGAAGAAAATTTAAACTGGATCATAAATCTGGAACTTTACGAAATGTATGCTAATAGAGAGAGTCAATATGTCTGATATTTCTTGCAACAAAATAATAGTGGCTGGTATAAGCATTTATGTAGGTAATTTCAGTATTTAGTTCATGCTAAAATTCGATTTTTCCTTAACAAGTTTGCTATATTGCTAAATAAGTGGTTCATCACGTAGCTATTATGAGCATTTCTAACATTACTTGTAAAATATGAGTATTTGTGTATCAAAGGAAATTTCTTGCCTAATTATGTAGATTGCAGCCTTTTGGTATCTTATTTGATCTAGAAAAGTGCAATATAGGAGGAGAGACAGAATAATAGTTTTTTTATATCCAAATTTATTTTTAATTTTTAGAAATGAGCTTTCATTTATTTTCTTAAGTAACTATGAATTTTGTCTTAAAAGCAAAGTACTGTATAAAAAAAAATGAATACATTTAAAATTAAAAATTGTAAATCTTGAATCTTTTTATGTTTCGTAGTTTTTACTAATTCCTGTGTTTTAAAGTTTATTTAAGAACTTAAACTTCTGCTTTTTTTAAAATCTGGAATTGATCTCTTTCTTGACTTGAAACAAAATTTATTGCTGTTTCTCATGTCCAGTGGAGAAATAAATATTTAATTCTACTAAAAGTTTGATTTGCTTCATGAAAGATAATGTAAGAAAATTCACAATAACTGAACTGTTTGACATACAGATTTTCTTGACTTTTAAATTAGACAGCACATTTAATTTTTGGTTTTATCTATAACAGAACTTTTCAGGCTGGACACATGAGATGTTTAAATGTTTCTACATTTCAATTTGATGACAAGATACAGAGCCTGACTCGTCAAAACAAATCAAGGTTAAAATACTTAGATTTATCAGACTTAGGACAAGAAATTAAAAAAGGACTCATGAATTAGTGGTGTGGAAGTTAAAGGTTAGGTTATCTGTAACATTATATATAATCTTTAAAAAAAAGGTGAAAGAAAAGAGATTGCAGCCGTTAGTGCTTTGAATTTGTGTGAATATGCAAGAATTTTTGTTCTGTGTAATTAAATATTATTTTATGTAAAGTAACATTAGAAATGTGTAGCGAGATAAAAAAAAAAAAAACCTTAAAGTATAAGATAAAAATAATTTACAAATTTAGTTAACTACACTGTAATGTAGATATTAGCTTTGTTATTTTAAGAAAACCTTTACATAAGATGCAAGATTGCTTTTCAAAATTTTGAAAGCTTTCTTCACATTCTATAAGAATGAAATCTGAGATAATTTTAGCATTGCTTAAAGCACAGACTATTCTGTGAATTGCTACCCTATATTGAGTCACATTGAAAATATTAGGGTCACAAAAACTTTAAAAGTGTCTTTTAGATTTTTCAACTTTTGTAAACAAAAGTAGTTGAGGGAACCATGTTGACCTACAAGATTTTGTTAAAATTTATTAAATATTTATTTTAATTGAATGTCCTTTTATGTATCATTAATTAATGTTCCATTTTTTTACTGATTTACTAACTTTGAGATTGTGAATTTTTTGTCTTTGAAAATGGTTGTGAGTTTAAAAAGTTCAAGAAACTGGCATGAAAAAAAGAGCAAGCCAGTTTTATTCTCTTTCATTTAATAAATATTCTTTAAAATGATTCACTAGCTTGTAAAAAATAGATGAATAGGAGATGATATTTCTGTGAATTTTAAATATTTTATTGTTGATTTTTTTTGCATTTTTTAATTGAAAAAATAATATTGTAGATGTCAGATTTGTATCCTAAATTATTGAAGTACAGGATCTCTCTCTATTATTTAAGAAAGCAAGTTTCAAATGGTTGGGGGAGAACTGTTTTCTTCTTTTCAGAATAAGCAGATTCTTTATATTTGTAAAAATAAAATAAACAGAGCAGATAGTTAAAATTTAGAGAAGGGGTTATTTGAATTTGAGACACTGATTTAAGAGACAGAAAGAATAGGAAGAGAAAAAAACATTGAGAGGGGTTTATTCATTTTCTAATGAAACTAAATTTTACTGACATGCAAGTTTCATCTTTGATGTGGAAATTGCTAAAAAGAAACAATGTAATATTTTAAAAAGATTTTAGACTGGAAGCTTTAGAGATGGGGAGTTATGTACTTGTGTATGTTTTTGTCCTTTTCTTTTGATTTAATATTATAAATCATACTTAAAAATCGTATTTCTTATAAAAAGATAGTTTTGTGAAGAAAGTGATTAGAAAATGTGAGTTTTTAATCTTCTAAAATATAATTCTTTGAGACATTTATTTTTTTTTTTGGAACTTTTCAATATTTCTTGTTTTCTGGGAATTTTTTATAGTGGATTACTTTGCCAATTTTTTTTTTGGGGGGGGGGGCCTGTTGGTTAGACCCTTTTTCTTTAAAATTGGAGGGAGTTAATATTAATGCTCATAATAATGAAATTTGAATTGTGAATATGATTTAAGTGGATAATATATTTTTTCTAATATTTATACTGAAACTTATTAAATTCTTAAGCTCGCCCCCTCCCCACACCAAAGAAAATATAAACAAGTAAAGAATTAAAACATTTAAATGTAGAAGTTTAACGAAATTTTTTTTCGATTGCGGCGAATAGCAAAAAGTGCACTTACTGTGATCAATTGTTGTGTTTTTTTCATGGTTTAAGTTCACCTTATAACAGTGCACTGTATTGAAGTAAAGTTGTAGCTCCGTGATGGTGTTGAAATAATAAATGCGAACAAATGCTTCCTCTATCGATACTCAAAACATTTTTCAGGGTTAACGCCTACTTTTTAAACACCAACACTACGTTTGCCATAACTAAAAGAGAAAATATCAATAGTTACGTGCACCACGTGTTCCATCGGAATTTAGCGTAGATCTGGCTTCTTATTTTGTACGGCTTAGGAACTGCTGATGAAAGTTGTGAAATTTTTTTCATTCTTTTAAGCCGTAGTTTTTTTTTTTTTTTTTTTTCCCCAATATATCTGTCTGCTGCACGCATTTCAGATTTAATGTACATCTGAAATTTGAACGTGAGGCATATTTACAAGACGTTCCTTTTGTTGTTTGGTTTTATTGCCGCATTGAAGTGTAGTTCGATAAATGTGATGTAGTGTAGAAAACAAAAGTTATGTTGTACATTGCTCAAAAACTGTGCATCGTTGAAGTGAAAGCAACGGAAAAAAAAAAGAATGTTTGCTTTTTTTGAAGTGAGAGGGGCGGAAAAAATTAGATGTTTGCTTTATTTGAGTATTTGTTGGCACAGTTTCTTAATGTAAATAACTAACCTTGGGATTCATTTGGTAGATGTGTGAATGTTAATTTTTAATTCTGAGAGCAAAACTTTATCTTAGAGAGGGGAGAATTTAGACACATAAACATATGAAGTATTATTACTTCTAATTTGTTATTAAATTGGTTGTGTTTATGCTTTAAGAATTCCTGGCGAGACAAAATTAATATCATTACTTGAAATTTGCACCTGGTTAAAGTTCTGGTTTAAAATAATCTGACTGAAGTGTAGTGTAATATTTTTTTCATGTTTATGTTTAGAAAAGTTATGAATTCATCGGGAAGTGAAAGTTAAGGGATCTTCTTCGCCGGTGGTTTTAATATTGATTAATAAGAATTAACCCACAGAATATATCAAGCCTAAGCCGAACTGGGTGGATTTTGTTGAGTGATACCGAACTATAAATTCCGTTAACAACAGTATATTAAGTCCTTTTTTTTTTGACAAATAGTAGTATGAACTGAGTTTTACAAAAACACTTGAAGTAGCTTCATTAAATGTTACATAAATAAATAGGCTATTAAATCCGTGATTAATAGTTATGGAAGGAACAAAAATGTAAGCAATAACTGGGGGGGGGGGGTAAAATCTAAAAATCGTATACATACGTGCGGGTTAGTTGTTACAGCGAGGCACTGCAATACATAGAGTTAACGGGAATGCAGTCTTGAATGAGATTTGTTTTGGCGAGGACTGAATATCAATAAAATCACTTGCCTGCTCTTGCGTACAGGTGGAATACCGATCTGTCGTCTCATCAGCACTGCTCCAACACCAACTGCACATATCTGGCTCGTCTCGCATTATAGGTATCCGATGGATAAAAAGCGAAGTTTCGTCCGTCACCGCGGCGCGATTTATGAATTACTTTTCCACCGAGCTCCAGGTGTCATGAATTTTTATTTCATTTCTTTCCGGTAATTTTTTCCTATTGTGTAGGAGGACGAGCGTGGTTTAATTTGAAATATTTACTGCTACTCCTGAACCCGAACACTGCAACGTGGTTATATTTGCCTGAATTGGTAGATTAGCAGTGAGTGGTTCAGTTTTTTTCCCATAATGGTGCCAAAGTTGGCGACGCCTTTAATCGGGGACTCTGTCCAAACTGACGTTTCACTTTAAAATGTTTATTTTGTGTTCACCATTTCTTTACGGTCGTTTCGCAACTGCTGATCTTAATGCAAGCTTTCTTGAGCTGTGGGTCGTGAACACACGAGGTCGGCAAAACTTTCACGGCAACTTCTTTAAAATTCTTAGGTGCTGGCAAACAAAGATTTTAAAAAAAATCCGGCGTAGAGTTATCAAAATTAATTTTTCTTCCAATTTTTTATCCTCTATAAACTATTTCAAATGAAAAGGGATTTGCTAAAATTTAACCTCCCAAAGTTGAGTCGCTGTCGGAGAAAAAAATATATATTCGTATTTTCACTTAAGAGAAGGGTCACTTAAGTCATGATGTGAAAAAATAATAAAAATCACTTGGAACATTTCCTTGCCGTTTCAGAGTGCATTTGAATTGTTTATGAATTGCGACTCGCACATTGTACGCAGAAATATTAGCTTTTGATATTTTTTTGGGGTGGGGTGGCATTCAAATAAAAATAATGAATTAAATGCCGCAGGATTTTAAACGTTTTCATATCAATAGAAGAACATTTTAACAAAGAATTAAATACTATAAATTTCTTCATAGAGCACGCAGCATTCGCCGTTAAAAAAAAAAAAAAAAACTTTTGTTTAAGCCGTATTTCATTTTCTGGGAAGGGAATCTTAAATTCCTTAGTCTACTTTTAATATTTGATTTTATTTGTTTAAGGTCGAATGAATTGTCTGAAAATATATTTTGCTACCATTTGATTGCTTGCATTATTTGATATGTACAGAAATTTTTCACTAATCCTGTATCGACCCTCTTTCAAACGAACATTGTTTTCAAACACTGAAATTACAAATAAATGTAATGTATAATTTTGATGGGTGAATAACAAGATGCTAAATCACTCCTCATCATCAGGAAACCAAGCGCCGAATGGAGTTTGATGGAAAAATGTCAGCTTTTAACCTTTATTTCTTAAGTGATCTTGACAAGTATATTTACAATATAGAAGGGTGGGGGTGATAATGTTTCTCAGTATTAAAATAATGTGAACTTGTAGTAAAATGTGAAAAATGATTTGTAATTGTTTATTTTATTTTAATTGAAACTGAAATGTGCAGCAATCTTGATAATAAATACTTAAAAGAACATTTTTGATGTGAAACCAGTTGCATCAGATAAAATCTTTGTTCATAAACCAGGCTATTTATTTTTTGTGTGCATTTTGGATCGAATGACAGAATTTGTTTTGTGTTCCTTGCGTGTTTCTTCAGATTGGCATTAATATTTTTACACAATTAATAAACTTTTTATGAATGTCTTATCTGCTTATATGCTAAGTCTTAGTTTCCTAAGCAAAAAAAATATATATTCATTTTATACTCAATTCATTTGTCTTGAATTTTGCATCCACAAGTAGATTTTCAAAAAATTCTGCATATAAAAGGTTAAACTGTGTTGCAGTTTGAAAGTAATATTTTTAATAGTCGACCGTAATTACAGCAACTAGAGAAAGTGCTTATTATTGTTTTTTAATTTTATAATTATTGAAAAAGGACATATTAATTCTGTTTTGGCAGTTCATTAAAAAAAAAAACGGAGTGTTTAGTTTCGATCATGTTCTAAACTAAAACCAAACTATATTTCTCTATAATTTTTTTTTCTCTCTATTTTATTTGAGAATTTCACACTTTGATGAGCCGGAAATGATCGCCTTTTCGTTTTTCATACGTGTGTGAAAAATAATTTCATTTTCCTAAATCAATGTAATTTTCAAAAGTGTCACTTACACTCGTTTCTCTTATTACGATGCGAGCGAGTTTTATTGGCCTACGTCTTATTGAATGTCAATAAAAAGTGGTTTTTAGTGATGGTGTGGAATGCATATGACTGATAACTATTATCGAATTGTAAAGGGAAAATTATTACACATACCCGATTCACTTGCATCTGTTGTAGTGACGTCGACATGGATCTGAAGAATCAATCAAATCGCTGGAAAGGGCAGTTTGCCATTGATACGTTATTAATGTACGCGGGATTGGCAAGACTGTTTTGTTATCAGGTATCCAGTTTACACTTTGGTGTGGATGATGACGTTATTTAAGAATGCGTTATGAAAGAAGTTTGATAAGATCTATTTACTTCAACTGCCAATATGAATGCCATTTTCCTTTTATGTGTGAGATTATAGCTTTTATCTCGTTTTTATGGTGATCTGTCTCGCTTTCAAAACTTTAATTTTGCTAATGCAACTAATGAGAGATTCGTTCATCAAGATTTTTTTTCTCCCCCACTTGCCGAAATTTGTTTAAGTCCCATTTTTATTATAGGCACGGTTATTGAATACAGAAAATGCCCGCCTTGTGTTCTAATACAGTAGATAATCGGTTCCGTTTAGACAATGTTCGCTTCTTTCTATTGTTTCGTTCGTCTACTGGTAATTCGATCGATTCGCTCAGGAGACCTAAAAAAAATTTAAAAATTGTATAATTTCGTTTATTTATGTGTAATAAGAATAATTCGTTCACATTTAATTGCATTTTCTTCCATCATGATTCATTATTCAGTTTTTGAAGCCGTAATTCTTTCACGTCCTGTATGTTTTCTGAACGACCAATCTGTTTACACCATTTGCTCGGTAATATGCTCTGTACACTTTTAATGTAGAATTACATATTTTTAGCTTGCACTCTTGAAGAGGGTTTTAAGCTGTATTTGAAAGAGTTAAAAAAATCTGTCCAGTGTCTTTTGCTTTTGGTATGTGTGTTGAGGTATTCATTTTCCAAACATGGCGGCCCGAACAGAGTTTTTCATAATCTATTATCCTATATGATAAGTCTTATTTTTACTGCAACAGGAGTATTCCAAATTAAATGTTTTTAGTATCTTTTTTGACAATTCAACATAAAGACCTTTCTAAAGCAAACAACTGTCATTTTGAATAACGAAATAAATTTGCATGTTCACACTTTTCAAAAATAAATCTCTTCCGTTCCATCAGTTTTGCATTTCATAATTTTCCCTTACTGTCCGAAGTGTCGCCTTATTTTTCTAGATCTGCTCCATTAAAAAATCGAGCGATAGGACGCCAAAGTTGGGATCATCTTTCGGGTAGTGTGTGTGTGTGGATGGGGCCAGTGGGTAGCTCCACAGTTCCCACTCTCGACCCACGCCTGTGTGACGTCACTGAAACGCGCATGCTTGAATGTTTCTCCGTGTGTCGCGTATTTCGTCGATTTTATACGAAATGTGTAAAAATGCCATTTTTGGGCTGTGAACTCGCAACAATTGTCAGTTTTATCTAGGTGAGGTAAGGGCAACATATCTGAAATAATGTAATTTATTGGGTAGATTTACGACCAGAGTAGTGAATCAGAGGATGGAGTCGGCCAAAAACAAAATTTTAGTGGATTTGTTTAATTTTTTTATAAATCCAAATATGACATGAGGGGAGAAGAAAAAATGCTTAAACCCTAGCGCCATTTACCTTTCCAACTGCTTGTTCTCACTGTTTTAATTACAGTGCTATATTTGTTTGTAGATAAAGCTAAATTTACTATTCATGGATATATCGAGATGTTTCTCTCTTTGCGTTAATAACATGTAAAAATAAGGCTACTTATTTAAAAATACTTCTTGAAAATAAACGATCAAGATTTCCGATTTTAGTTTTTATTCTTCTATCGAAATACGCCCATAAGGTGTAAAGTTTTTGTATTTATTGTTGCAGCGAAAATTTAATCCTTCAAAGTTAAAATTCAATGCAACAAAAGATATATTCATATGCAAGAAATTGTTGGAATGTTATTAATTTTTTAAATAAAAGATTTAAAATATTGATTTTTTATAAATAATTCTATTCGCCATTAAAAAAAATCTGTGGATAAATGCTTTAATTTTAGAATATTGTGATTAGCAAAGATATTGAATAAAAATTAAGCATGCAAGCAGCTTACAATGGCGGGAATTTCATTTTAAAATTGGTTTTAGTATTGATTTAATGCCAAAATTTTACAATGTATTAGTTCATAAGACTTACACAAAGTTGTTAACAAATGTGATTCGCGTTTGTCGTTTCTTGTGCAAAATCATGTCACTTATATCCTGTCAGCTACACTGATTGTCTGCATAGATAGAAAGTCTTCTCTAAAAACCAATGTTTCAGAAATTTCATGCACTTTTGCAGTCTTATTTTTTTAAGAATGTCATTCTTAACCTGTGTTTATTTATATGCAGTATTTAGTTTTGACTTTCCTCTCATGCTGGCATTCTAATTTAAAAAAATGCTCCTATCCCTTTAATTAAATAAAATAAATGTAAAAAGATGTTTTAGAATATTCTCTGTAATTTTTTTACCTCTAAATTTATTAATTATGTATAAAGATATTTAGAATAAAACTCTTATGTATATTTTCTTTAAAAAAACATGCCAATTAAAAATTCTAACTCTGCGGATGCTGTTCTTCGATTTATCATTGTTCAGTTTTCATTTGATTTTAATGATGTCGCCATATTGCAGCGAACACGCTATCGTTTGGTAAACCGTTACTAATAATTTGTTGCCAACCGGCATTATAGCAACCCACTCGTCTGTTTTGATACCCTCCCAATTCCTTCGCTGCCGTCTGAACGTGAAATTCTGCTCGCGGTGTGTCTCACCGTTTGATATCGCTGCTCATTATTACAAATCGAAACGATTCGATTTTAATTCAATGTCGGAGGAACTCATATGAAGGTCGGCTCGCTTGCCCACGACTGGATATCGAAACATGCTTCAGTATTGATCGGCCTGTGACGTAACACTCTGCTTTTGGCTCGTCTTCACCAGCCAGTTCGCCCCAACATCTGCCTGTGTTCTTGAAGTTGCTATTTTTAGTGGAACGATTCATAGCACAGGTCTTACACCTTCCGCCGACGGTTATTATAAACCGCTTTTAATTCCTAGGTTTTATTTGTTGATCCCTTTGATTGAACAAAACCGTGTACCTATATTGTACGCGCTCTCTCTTCCCGCTGTATGATTGGTCGATACCACTTCGGTCTTCTACCCATGTTTTGCTGTGTCAAAGGTAATGCATTATTGTGGTCTGTGTTTACGAAATTATTCATGATTATTGTTGTTGCATTTGTACAGATTAAGTGTTTGTCTGTTATGTTTTTTTAAATTTTATATTGTTGCATTAGTGATTTATGTGTTGCATATTATGTTTGTATCGTTCTGATCGCAGTTGCATGTGCTGTCAACAAACAAAACTTGTTTTAAAATGACTTCGGAATTAAGGCATTAAGTCCAAAGAATAAAAATATTCGATGTTATGTAGGGCGTAATTAAATTTTTTATGTATATTTAATCTCGCATACAAATATATTTCTATAGAATGAGTGCAGTGTCGATATACCAAAACTTACTATTCCTGAAAAAGATGCTATTGGATCTTTTCCATGAAGTAATATTTTGTTACATTTTAGATGGAAGCAATGGAGAAATTCCTTTTCAATCATTTAAAAAAAAACTGTTGAATATTTAACATCCGAGTGAAAATAACTAGGGATGTAGTGAATATTCAGTATTTGGCCCATTTGCTGGATATTCGTCCTGTACAAATTCTGGATAATTTTTTTCTACATGTGCCTTTCAATTAATTTAACAAAGAATATTGCAGAATTATATTTCAGTACATTTATTATCAACAAATCTAACATTTATCCAATTTTAAGTGTTGCCTAGATGTAGTTAATAAAGTTGCATATCATTTGTCATTGCCAAGCCTGAAATCATGCTGCAAGAACAATAATTTTTCAGTATTTCCAGGAGGAAGTCTGTTCTATTTAGTTTTTATATATTAGAAACTTCAGAAAATAAACACTTGATGTATGCTGTGCTCCCAGAAGATGAAGGATGTTTTCTTGCTAAATTTGCGAGTCTTGGTATATTTTCCGCACTTTCACCAGCCAATTAGGTGGACTGTCCACCCTAACTATTAGCCATTTAACTTCTAATAATCAAAATAGGAATTTACTTTTAATAATCTTAATTTATACACTAAATTTTCTTCTATGATTGTCATGTTTTGCAATGACAACTTTTTTGTTTCTGTGAAGCAATTCCAAAATGAAGGTTTCTTATTACTAGAATTATTGAAATTAAGGTATTTAAAATATTACCAAAAAACATATCAAGGAGTTAATTTTTTTTAAAATATACAAATAAAAAATAAGTTTTATTCATCTTGCATTTTTTTTTTCATTTAAAGTTTGAGAAATATTTTATTTGAATCAAAAGTGAAATGTTTTCAATAGTAGGTATTCAGCCCAAATCGCAATTCGTTACATCACTAATAACACACTAAGATAACACTAATATTAATCTGGTATCTCCCCCCATTATGAAATAATAGAGGGGAACTCCAGGACTACAAAACCATAAAGTTACTGCAGGAGATTTACGTTTTTGGTGGTGTGCCGATGGTAATATATTAGTATATTTAACTCGAAGCTTTCTTATTTAAAAGATGAAGCATGATTTTATGTGCATAGTTGTCAGTTAAATCTGCTTTAAAAAATAAAATATAAATAATGCAGATTTAAGAGTTCATTTTTATAATTATTTCCTATTCTGAAAACATCTTGTCTAGCATTTTTTTCCCTCTATGCTGAAATTCATTTTGTCATGGTAGCAATATTTGCATTTACTAATATTGCAATATTTGCAAATGATTTTATGATGAGTTTCAAAATTCTCCCCAATATATAACTCGCAAGCTATTCTGAATCTGCTGTAATATTTATATAATTGCCAGTTTCGCTTAACAATTGTGAAAATAACAATTTTGAAATTCGAAGTTGTTTGTTAAATTATACAATAAATTTTTGAGTCCTAAATATACCGCTGAAAAAAATTAATTTCTCAGAGCATCAGTAGTAGATCCTGAAATTTTTACTGTTTCTGTTTTAAAGCAAGGAATCAAAAAGAAATGTGGTTCCATTTTTGTTCGTAGCTAAATGGGTAATTTTTCACCAACTTTTCTGGCATAAAATTGTTGATTTTATTCATGCTAACAAAGGAATAATTTCGGATCAACATTTCTATTTAATGAAAATTGGCAGGTAAACAGAAAAAAAGTAAGATATGAAAGTGAATGCTTATATCTTGCTAAAATGTTTTGATTTCTTAATCTTGATGATATAAAATTTTATTTATTTTTAAGAACTGGGTGTATTTTATTATTTATAAAGTTTCTCATTTAAATTATCAATTCATTCTAATTCTAGTTGCTCCCTTAAAAATATGAGTTTTCAGAAATTTCTAGGGGGGGGGAGGGATAGGGACAGATCTTCTGGGTGAATGTCTTTTAGCTCCTAGTTAACATTTAAGAACAATATATTTTTGTTAATTTCATCAGTTGCAAATTTTGAATGAAAATTTAAAAGTTTGACAGAAGAAAAAAAGTTTCCAGAATTCTTCCAAAAGCTAATTTCCAAATTAGCTTTGAAAATCAAAGGGTTAAAAAAAAATAGAGATTAAAGAACAACATATATCTAAAAAAGGGCATTTGATATTTTATGGTTAGCAATTTATGTGACACTGTCTATCTTAAGACCCGATTTTAACGGTAAATCTTTTATATCCTCAATATGAACTCAAAAATCTGTAATAATGATATACGACAGGCGTGGGGAACCTTTTTGCACTGAAAGGCCCAGGGATGAGATTTTTCTGCCTTTTGTGTTTTTTTATAAAATTTTCCTCCTTTTCGCCCCTGTTTCGAGGATCCGCGTTTTTTCCGATCTGAACTAGCTTTTCCCTCAAAGTGTACTTTTCCTCATAAAAAAAAAATAGTTACAGGACTGAAATGGTTTTTAAAAGGAAGGAGAAGTGTGTTACACAACCAGGTACTTCAAATGAAAAGTTGCTTTCAAAAGAGGCAGCAAAGAAGCTATCAACAAAAGTACAAAATTACAAAGAAATGTCCATTTGAAGAAAATGCGCGAGGTTTCTTTAAAGAGTAGAGTTCCTTCAAATAAGCAATGTCACTGAAAAATCAGTGAAGAAACAATAAACAAGCGAGCCTTCTGCAAAACGAAGAAAATGTCCTTTGACAATCAAAGAAATGTTTGCCAGAAAATGTTTGTAAATTCTTTTCTCAGATATGCATTAAAATACTAGTTTTATGCACCTGTTAAATTAGTCAATTTTATTTGTACTTTGTATGGATGGCATTTCACCGGATCTTTTTTTATAACTGAAATTTGGAGAATACTATGTTTTGAGAACAATATGTGACACATATTCATTTCTTCCCAAATATTTGAAATGTAATTATCACGAAATGTGAGAAATTTCATTGTATCTGCGAAATTGGTAAATAATCCCTTCCGCATGCTTTTTGTCACATTTTTGGATATCGTCCCTTCCGCATGCTTTTTTGACGAAGTTTTGGGTTTCCTCCTTTTTGCTCTCTGACCAATCTCATCCCTGGAAAGGCCTCATTAAATTTCTGCAGTTGGCAAAAGGCCGTACGAGCAGAATCTTAATGGTTTTATTATCATTATATTACAGACAAGTATATTATTTCAATCCAAATTGTAAATAACTGGCAAGGCCGCAGGTTCTCGTCCCCCTGATATACAAATTTAATAAAGTAGTATAAAACATTTATGAGTATGCACTTTGCATGTTTTTGAATATAAGTTCATTAATCTTCAGCTTTAAGTCTTAATTATGCTTCTAAGGATTGCTAATTTTAGTGATCTTCATTCCTTTAAATTTAGTTTATATATTTCATTAAGAAGATTTACTTTTTTTTTTGTGAAAGAGTGAATTATTTTCAACTACAAAAGAAGAAAATTCCAGGATCTTTCAGTGTGTTGAACTCTTTGTTTTGTCTGGTTCAGGGTTTTTTTTGTGAGTGTCTGCCAACTAATTACATAAGTGTTATATACTGTGGTATGAAGCCTATCATTTAAATAGAAAGTATAACAGGGTGAACTTCTTCTCTTTGTGTTTATGTTGTTGAAAGAAAACTGAATGGTGAAATTTTGGAATTCTGTCCAGTTTAAAATTCTTAGGTTTGTTTGAGTTGTTTCACTTTATGTAAAGAACTGAACATGAATTTTGACGTCGGAAGTAGCTGGCACTTGTCCAATGGGTAACTTTGCCAACTTTTTGCGGTAAAAATAGTATGCATTCTAAAGATGATTGCTAATTTTTCTTTTTTCTAATTTTGATAAAACATCACAAATTTAGTTGACCCCCCCCCCTTTAGGTGTACTTCAACTTTTAATAATGTTTAAATCAATAATTTAAGAGTACATTAATTAAAAATGATTAAACTGGACATTTTAAGTATTTAAATTATTTTTCTATAGAAAGTTGTGAAATTATGTATGAAATTTATACATGTTTATAGTTAAATAACATTATTTTATAGTTAATCTTATGTTTGATAAGGTTTAACTATTCAGAAAATGAATGCAGTTTATCATTAAGGAAACAACTACGAAAATACACATTTTGAGATGTGGATTTTTTAACAAAATGTAGCAGGAAAAATCTTGCTCTCCATTGTTTTCTTAATTAGTTATTGCATTTTAAGTAGTCTTTCGTATAACAGATTAAAGCTGGTTCAGTTTTGCATATTAAAACTACACAATTTAATTGCATTTTTAAGCAAATAGCTGAAATTCATGAATAGTGTTTGTTTCTAAATTGCATAACTCTGTATAATTTTTATTCATAACCTCCTCGTTGCAACAGATTATTGATCAATGCTTGTAAAAAGTAGGAATCATATAAATTTGGTCATAGCAAGTTTTTTGTAGTATATCAGCTTGCTGCTTTCAGTGGTCTGATATCCAGTTCAGATATGATTGTCACCATTTGACTAAATCAAAGATACAAGTTTCTCTGTGATAGCTTTTTGTGTAGTTGCAATCCAAGACATTACTATAAGAAAACAAATCAAAGCAAACTTATAATTAATCAAACTAAGGGCATATTCATTTGAAAAGTTTGCTAAAACACAATTCACAGTAGAGTAACAAACTGAACTATTTCTTTAAAAAATTTGATTATAAAAGCAAAAGGAATTTTAGTAGTTTGCAGATTTGTTTATGCTACAGTTTTCTAGTTCATTGAATCCTTTCTTTCCTTTATTTATTTATTTATTTTTTTTTTTTTTTTGAGGGGGGTGGGGGTTGCTAACTTTGGTTTAGGCACACACAGCAAGGCTCTTTGCACAAGCAAGATTTTGGAACGATACAAACTTGTATTCTTAACTTATTTTTTCTCAAGTTTTGTATATTTATACATGTTTATGTTTTGGTACTGATTGTGAACTTTTGCTTTTCAGTTTGCCTAGCTGACCTACATCTTTTTTAAAGTGCAACATAAACTATGGCAGCCACTAGGCGTCTACAAAAAGAACTGCAGGATATCCGCAAGGCTAACATGAAATGCTTTCGAGATATCCGTGTTGATGACTCCAACATCTTGAGCTGGCAGGGCTTGATTGTGCCTGACAGTGCACCTTATAACAAGGGTGCCTTCAGGATAGAGATAAACTTCCCTGCCGAATACCCCTTCAAGCCCCCCAAGATATTGTTCCGCACCAAGATCTACCACCCCAATATTGACGAGAAAGGTCAAGTATGTTTGCCTATCATAAGTGTTGAGAACTGGAAGCCAGCAACTAAGACGGATCAAGTCATTCAGGCACTGGTAGCCCTGGTCAATGAACCTGAACCAGAGCATCCCCTCCGAACCGATTTGGCCGAGGAGTACAGCAGGGACCGGAAGAAGTTTTTCAAGAACGCGGAGGAGTTCACCAAGAAGTTCTCCGAGAAGCGGCCGTCTGACTAGGCCGCTTAATGAGGAATTATTCTTTAGTTTGTGTTAGGTTTTTTCTTGAAGCGAAATGAGACTTTGGAGGACACATGATTCACTTGTATTTAATTTTTGTTACAGCTAATGATATTTCTGTGTGGAAATTGAATGTGATTTAGATTTTCCCCCCTGTATTACCAATCTTTCATATTTAATTTATAAAGGGTTAACATTTTTTTTTATTGTGCCATTTGTTAAACATGCTCTGATTTGTACGCTTCTTAAAAATTCATTGATAATGAAATTCTTCACGAAAAATAATCAAATCTTACAAAAGCATTCTTAATTTTCTTGATAATTATGTGCAATAAGGTGGCTTAACATTCCTACTGTTATTAAGGGTTATTTGTTGGCATTTTTCAATTTGTGAAAATATTTAAGTAGATTTTCCTATTAATTAAATAATGCTATTTTATAAATGCTTTCCAAGTCATTGAATTTTCCCCGTGGGAGTGTACAAACCATGCATTCTTAACTGAAATATTTCTGATAATTCCATGCATGTCACTACTAGGCCCCCTCATCAGTTCCTGTGTACGCTCAACTTTATATTGCATATTCTGAAGCATTATTTCAGATTTTCTTTATAAAGACAGCAGTGCTGTCTTTGTTTGAATAATACCTGAAAGGACGTGCATCATATTTAAAAAGCAAGTAAAGTTGCGTAATCGATTTTCATTTGTAGTCTTTGCTCATGCTGATGTAGTGACGTGTTTCAATTTTTTTGTATGTATGCGGGTTTATGAAGTTTTTTTTACCAGCTTAATTTTTTTATGCTTTTTTTTTTCTTATTAAAATTGATGCAGATTTTGGCCAGATGCACAAACCATAAGATATGCAAGAGTGTTTGATTTTAAGAAAGTATTTTTCATTTTTCTGAATGGTTGACGTAATTTGGTGGCCTAGTCAGTCTGAAGCTGTGAATGTAAAAGTTAATTTCCAATAATTTTTTGATACAACAAAACAGTTTAGTCTCTACAGAATCAATAAAATCTATCCACAACTGACTCAGTATCCACGTCTGTGATTTAGATGAGTTTTTCTGTAGTCAGCAACAAAAAGGGGTTTATATTTGCTTCTTACGAGATTTAATTTTGTAGATTGCAGCTTAAAGTGAAAAGGTTTTCTCAAGTGTTTTGAGGAAGTGTAATATATTGGTACTAGTTACAAATGCAGTTTTTCTTATGTGTAAATGGAACTTCAGTGTCTTTCCATCCACCAGTTTTCATGTATTGAACTGTAAAGAAAGAAATTTGTATGCAGTGTATCATAAAATCAATAAAATTGCTCTCATTAGAACTTTCATTATTTAATACTGTGTGTGAAGTGAAATAACACATTAAAAGGAGAAAAAAAAGACTACATTGTGCAATTTATATTCATCTCAAAATGACACTCATTATGCCCGAGCTTGAAAATGTATTTCTTAATCTTTTCTCCCATTACCTGCTTGTCTGTTGAACATATGAGTAAGGTCTTGGCTTCTGGATTTAAGGATGGTGGGTTTGATACTGGACTTAGCAAATCTCTAATCTGTCATGCTTGTGGGCCTATTGCAAGTTAATTCTGCCATCTAGATGCGTCGTAGAATTTTAGAGAAGTTACTGGATCATGCTTGTCATTAGGGATATAGTGATTTGGCCGAGTGCCTACCTTTTAAAACATATTCCCTGTGATTTTAAATAAAATACTGCTCAGATTTTTTTTTACTATTTGCATATTTTAGAAAATATTAACACCTTTATGCATTTTTTTTTTAGTATTTCAAATACTATCTTAATTTCAATAATAAAATGCGAGAAACTCTCCTCATTTTGGACTTGCTTAACTGAAGTAAAAAGTCATCTTTGCAGAGTGTGGCAATGACAAACACAAAAGGAAATTCAGTGGATAAAGTGAAGTTATTAGAAGTAAATTCCTATTTTTATAAAAATTTGTAATAGCTACGATTAGAATGTCCGCTTAATTGATGGGGGGGGGGAATGGAAAAATTTGCAAGTTTAGTAAGAAAATATCTTTCAGCTTCTGGAATACTGTCGATCAGTATACTGAGTGCTATTTTCTGAAGTTCATAATAGATATGTATGAAACCAAACACAGAAGAGACTTCTTCCTGAAAATGTTGAACAATTTTTGTTCTTGCAGCAGGATTTCGGGCTTTACAATGATAAATGATGCACGACATTATTAAATACATTTATGTACAGTGCAACTTAAAATTGGATAAATGTTGGGACATTTTTTTTAATAAATGCACCGAATAGTAATTCTGCAGTATTCTTCATTAAATACATTTTTAAAAAATTATCCTGAATATATTCAGCCGAATATTCGTTACATCCCTACTTGTCATCTGACTATAGTCCAGAAGTATGAGGCTCATTCAGAAATAGCTGTTATTGCTTTAAATTGAATGTTGATCTAATTTATTTAAATTACTCGTTACTTTTGATCATTTGTTGGATTTTCTTCTTAACAAAAGTAAAAGAATGTTTACAGTTAATAAATTTATAAGATATCAAGTGTAGGTTTGTAATACACTGGTGGAGAGATTGAGCAATAATTGGTCAAAATTTTAATTGATGTAATTTTGGATTCACCATAAATATTTCCTCTCTCCCATCTCGCTTATTGCTTTGTCATTCTGGATGGTATTCATTTTTGTATATCATTTATTCTAGCTATTTGAAACATTCAATATTTCTTATCTGCAAATACCACTGAATCTCTATATCATTTGATCTAAAGTATTTATAAACCAAATCTACTCAATTTTTTTCTATACACTGATGAGTCATTACAGATTTGCCACCTACTTGATAAACAATTGGATTAATTTTAGTGTACTTTTAGGCTGTTCGGAAAAGCATTGCTTTGAGAAAACAATACTATTTCTTATTATCTGCAAATACCACTGATTCACTATATCATTTGATTTAAAGTATTTTTTTTCCTATACACTGATGAGCCATTACATATTTGCCACCTACTTAATGAACAATTGGATTTACTTTAGTGTATTGTGTATTTACTTTAGTGGCTGTTTGGAAAAGCATTGCTTTAAGAAAGCAATGTGAGGTTCTTTAGCATGAATGACATAAAAATTTTATCGCTGTTTCTACCAAAGGTGTCGAGCCCTTTTAAGACATTAAATTGTTCTCTATTGACTTAATAAAAAAATTTTTCAACTACTTTCACTCCAACTTGTATCTAAATGTGCATGCAAGTTTGACAAATATATATATATATTTTAAATACAATATATTTCCAGGGGGTGCCGTGTATGAACTGTGTTTTATCAGACAGTTTTTTTCACTTAACACATTGTGTACGGGATACAAATTAGAAGACAAATCATAACTGTGCTTGCTCTAGACAATGTATATACCATTAAAAAAGAAAAAGTGAATGTATTCTGCAGACATCTGTTAACAGGTCCAACTTCTTTAAGCTAGTATGCAAGAATTCTTGAATTAAAATTTTGATGTTGGGTAATTCGCGAAAAACATATTTTTTACGTTTCCCGCTTTGAAAGTGTTAATATTAGAAGATATGTTATTCATTGATGAGCCATGATAATTGCCATTCCTCATGGAAATGGTAAGCTCGATCATCTCTTTGACATTAAAAAGGAAATTTTGTTTCTGGAATGTTCAGGTCCAAATTCTTCTAAGTAAACAAACAACCCTCTGCTTAACACTTCAGCCCTTTTTTATTTATTTTTTCAGTACAGGATTTTGATGTCATTGACTTCATTGTAAGACAGTCTATATATATTTAGTAATGATATGACTCGGAAGTTTTAATTTTTTTTATCTAAACCGTAATCTTCCAATTCCTCAAAGCTGACTCTGATATTTAACCTTCCAGCTGGCGTGCCTGCTCAAATTTTACGACATATAGTTCATCATATTACATATATATGTCGTTTTGTTTTACAAAAATAAGTGCAACTTTTATTTATGTTATCTGTATTTATTAGCTTAACAGTAAACAAAGATTTTATAAATAAAAATTACACTTAAATTTATAAAATAATATAAATATGTAATACGATGCACAATGCAGGTGTCTCTTGCATACGTTCGTCCGATGGAAGGTTAAGGCCTGTGAGGGCATTAGTGGACATTGTATAAGATATTGCATTGCTGGTGGCCTGTATATCAGCTATGCAAATCCAAGCTCCAGTGATAGTAACTATGTTGTGCCGCACTTTCCTGGATGATTACTTTGCTATAGTTATTTTGGATTTTCAATATGTGGATTATGTATAGAACTATCATTTTGAAGTATTCAGTTCTTCACACAGGAAAGAAAAAGGTGTGGAACTTATGCTCTCTTCTAATTCTGCATTAAAGTTTAGTTTGCTTGAAAAGTAGAGAAAGGAAAGTGTTATGTAGTGTTTTTAATCCTTCTCCAGTTGCCAAATTTTGGTTGGCATTGAACTGTTTAGGATATGCAGAAATACCGTAACTGAGTTAATAGTCAGTGGCATCTGAAATTATCAATAGAGTAGATTCTCTAATCCGACAAATATGGGACCAGACACCTGTCAGATTATAGAGAGTGTCTGTACTATAGAGTGTCTAGAAAAATATAAACTGCATTGTACTGAAAGGGGGAGGTTTCAAGTTTTAACAGGAAAGAATGACTCGTCACCAAGTAACATGTTCCGATAGGTGCGTAGGACTAGTGGGAGTGTCGGCTAATCCGAGAGTCTACTATACAAGAAAAAATCACACATGGACTTCGTCACTTTTCTATACTGATATTTGAGTTGTTTTAGATTGTTTGTTTTTCGCTCATTTTTATGTTTTGTGTATTTTATTTTTTATTGATTCGAATTTACTATAGTTGGTTGTAACTTAAGTTTTAACAGTATGACTATCGTATGCCAAGACCTGAATGTGATCCTAATATATTTAGAATTTCATATATCTGAGCAAATTTTAGTTTTTAGGAAAACCATTCGACAACAGCAAAACAATTTTAACTTTTTTCCCACTCAAAAAATTTTTTTTTTTCACAAATAAAAATTTGTATCAGTATCCTCTTTCTTAGTTCAAAAGGCCCGTGGAAGTACAGTCCAAAGGAAACTTCGTTTTTGAGATTTATTCGAAGTAATTTCTTTTGAAAAGCAAACCCAGCAAATTGTGAAATTAGAATCTTTTCATCAACTTGCATCGCTGCTGAAGTGAACAGAACTATTTTAATCGCCAAGCTACGTAGCATCTCTTGGAGAACTGGTGCAGTCGTATTTGATGGAAGTTGCAGAGGAGTTCAAAAGTCACCATGTACACTGTATTTCTGAACAAAGGGATAGACAACTCCTTGACACTAAACATCTAGTTCTAAATCGCCACAGTCTAACTCTGCAGGATGTGTAAAATGAGACATACAGCATTTAGAATCTGAATCCCTTGCAATGCTTTAAGCGGCAACATTTTGTTTATTTGCAAGCTACTTGCTGCAGGACTGTAATCTTGCACCCGTGTTGCTGTTGTAGGTCATACTTCTTTCTCCCATTTATGTCCGAAATGAAGCTGGAGAAGAGAGTTACTACCAAAGGTAAGCTTGACGACTCTTACCTGTAGCACATACACCTACAGAATTTCCAAACTACTCTTCGGCACTAAAAAAGACAACTATGTTTTGTAATTGTCCGCACAGAAAATTCCAGCTGATATTTCTTCTGTTTCCGTTATAAAAATGCCTCTAACAACCGGTAAAGAGAATTCTTAATCTCAATCTGGTGCTCCGTTTTGTGAATTCAGTTTCACTAGACCTTTTTGAACTGTTACAAATTGAGAAAAGCTTAGAAAAAAAAAATCTAAACTATATACAGATTTTTTAAAAAATGTGTAATTTTTGGAAAATCTCACCCCGAATAGTTTCCAATTTAGCACAACAATTCTTCTCATCTTAAGCAGGCAATGAATGATGTAATGGTCACCGATGTTTATGTAAGATCGCACTGATACCAGCATCGCATTCCTCCGTCTGTGATTGTTTCTTCCATGGGGAAAACTAACTATTGTTTAGGAACGGATTGGGAAGCCCTTCGCGCATGCGCCGGGCAGAGTTATTTTCATCAAAATAGGGGGAAAGTGAAGAATGGAAGGATGATGTTTACATTTTACTGAGCGTGATCTAACAATGAACTCTGGAAATGCGCTCATATAACTCGTTGCCTGACACCGCTTTCCGGTGTAAAATCGTCCAAAAGTGGTATTCTCTGAATCTGTTGCTGAACAGTACCTAAAGTCTATAAGCGAATGCTGCAATGAGGTCCTCTAGTGCTTTGGAAGAGGGTGCTTGTATTCTATCTCCACCACCTTCTAAAACACTAAAATTCCGAAGAAGTACAACGATTATAACGTACCTTTTTTTATTTAAATAATGTACAGGGTAGTAATAGTACAAAGTCCTTGACACGTTTCAAAATTTAAAAAATAACCGAGAAATTCTGATATGAGTGTGTGGTTTTCACTAAATTGCATGACGTGGCAAGAGTTTTTCTTTTTTGCCATAAAGAATGGTTCAATTGTCTTCACATAGATGGCGCTAGCGGTGCAGCATTCGCTAAGTATGATCAGCTTCCAGTCCGTCATTGTAAATATGATGATTCCAACGGAAAAAGCAAAAAAGATTGGGAGAAATGGTTCAATACTGTGGCCACCTCGTTCTCCAAATTAAACTCCCTTTGACTCCTTTTTCTGGGAATATGTCAAGGACAAGGTTTAATCCTCGCAAATGACGAACTTTAAAGAATTAAATGTATGAATCGTGCAAGTGATTAACACTATTCCATAGTCTACGTTAGCAAATATGTGGATTGAACTTGACTATCGTTTAGAAGTGGCTCGAGCTACAATGGGTGCCCTCATCGACTTGTGAAAGTCGGAACGTAATTTTATATTCTGCAGTGTAATGTGCTTTGTTCTAACAAAAATTCTATAATGCATTGTTATGTACTGTCATTATCTTTGTACCATTCGTATAATGTGTTTTTTTTTATTTGTATATTGTTTTGCGGTACAGACATTTATTTAAATTAAATTTCTGATTTATTAACTATTTCTTTATAGCAAAAAAAACCCTTCTTGCCACGTAATGCAATTTAGTGGAAACTGCACACTGCTGTATTATTTTATTTTGCATTTTGTAAATGATAACATTCTTTTGCAAATGTTTATTTTTGATTAGCTGTTGCATCGATTATTGTATTGTTGCATCGATATTTTCTGCCGAATTATGTTTCATTCTTCTGTTATAGGGGTCTATTCATGCTCACGTGATACATGTGAAACTCGCCCAGTTTAATTTTGGAATCCATTGCTCATCTTGCAAGAAGTAAGAGCATGCATGTTAGACAACATGCACAGTTATGTTTGTCATGTGACTGTGACTTCACCTGGAATTGATTGCGTTAGATTCGGTTTTCTTGCCTATGTGCTATGTTATCCAGCAGTTATATTTTCTGAGAAAATTTCAATTTTCTTGTAAATAAAAATTTTCTTTTCCTTGAGTGAAAAGGGTTTTATTTAATCTTGAAAAATTGTCCTCTAATTTTATTTAAAAGTCATAATATTAGCATTCTTATTCAATACTAGCCGCCTTCGGCAACCAGCTGGTTCGTCCAAATTATAACTAATAATGATTCAGTTATGTCAACAAAATACAACATGTGTAGATTGTTTGAAACAGTTGTTATTGTTGTATTTTATGTTAATAATTTGTATTTATCCGACGAAGTAATTTCCGCTTTAAATTTTTGAACGTAATAAACTTTTATTTTTCAAAGAGGAAAAAAAATGACTCAAACAAATGACTATTATAAATCAAGTAAAATGTCATGAAAATATGAATTTTTTTTTTAGATGAAACAATTTGTTGAATGAATGCAGATTCATCCAGAATGAAAAGTATAAAAAGATCTTCTTTAAATGAATAAATTCAAAGTTCTCAGTTCGTAAATCATATTTAAAGTTCAGAGAACTGTAAATGAATCCAGTTATTAGCTGTTACTTCTTAAATATTAATTTTAATTTGTTGCTCAAATTTGAAATGCACTTTAATTTTAACAAAAATGCTATAAAAAAAGAAATTTTTTGAAATAAAAAATGTAATAAACTCTATAATTCATCCAATATTAAACAGTGTTTAAAACATAATCAATCATGTGTAATCAGAAAACAGTTTTAAGTTTAATATATATAAAAACATTTATAAGAACAAACAACTATTTTAATTTTTTTAATTTGACATTTCATTATCTGTTTCTTTCTGATTCCGAGTTCGTTGAAGGATTAATAAGGCATGCGTTATTTGAAACAGGAATAAAAGTTTGATAAAATTCCGCAAAAAAAAGTTGCATAGTTTTAAGTTGAATATCGAAGGAAGGGTCACTTTCCACATTTCAAAATGCATTAGAAATGGTTTGCGTGTAAAATGTGTTTAAAATTTTTGAAAAATGTGAAAAAACATCATTTATCTCAACCTAATTAATTGAAAAAAAAAATTTAGAGGAACAAAAAAGAAACTTTTCACGATATATATTTAGTGATCTGTGAATCCTCTCGCAAAAGCCAACCGCGTTACAGCGAAGTGGTCTCGCGACAACTTGGTACAGAAGGGAAAAAAGGGAGCAACCTCACTTCCAAAAGGGAACGATTTTCCGTGACCTTGTCCGCGAGAGGTGTTGACGATTTAGTGACTTTCACCGATTTGCGAGCAATAGATGATGTTTTCAAAAATATATATATATATAAATAAATTCGCCAAAATAATCTACAGAGTTTAACAACATTAGAAAGGTGAAATTTCACACTTTAAAAAGGTATAAAATTAATTTCGTGCGATAATTACTTCGGAAGTTATTGGCGAAAAAGTGCCCGAAAACGAGCAAAATTTGTTTAATTTTTTAAATAATTAAAATCTGAAAAAAATGGCTCCGAAGTGCACAAATTCTGAAAAAAAAAAAAATGGTTCCGAATTGCACATTCCCATCCTCCAAAATATACCTGTACCAAATTTGGTAGCTCTAGTCCGTCTGTTCTGTAGATCACCAACAGACAGACGGACATTCTCCTTTATTATTAGTAGAGATTTTCTTCCGAACCTGAGTTCACTAATTTATAGCATTTTACTTGCTTACATTCTTTTCTCTATATAATATTGATATAGCATTTTATTATCAAGTGCCAATATGACGTTTTGAATACAAATGGGGTAGCGTCTACAAAAATACGTGGACAGCAAATAAATAACTGTAACGTCTTTAAAGTAGCTGCACATCGGAGTTCTTGGTAGAAAATGTAGACCTGCTTTTATTGTTATTTTTAAAATAAAATTCGTTTCATACGATCGCCATCGTGTTTTTAACTGGTTAAAATTGAAATTTTAATGCACAATAATTTATTAAAAAATGCTTTGGTAATTGTGATGTGTGGCAGTAGATGTTTAACTGGCTGAGACTAACTTCAGTTCGATAGATTTTGATGGCTACCGTTTGATGAGAAATTTCATATAGAGAATCAAATGGTGAAAAATTTTGTAATTAATTTCCACCAAACTTTATGTACCCATAATTCTTCTTGACGCATAATAATCCGAAATCTGCGATGCTGAGGTTTTTTTTTCTTTCTTTTTCACATTTCTTTGAAATAGAATCATTGTACGACTAAATTACATACAGTAAAAATTTAAATTATTGAAATGACGATAAGTGAACCTTATTTTAAAATGTTTTGATAAAGAAACAAAATAAAACTGCTGTGTTATGCACAGTAATTTACGTATTCAGTATTCATTCATGATTTAAACATCCTTTCCTTCGAAATATGTCATTCTCGATGTCAGGCTGAAAGAGTATTCTTCGTTTCTCTAAGTTGATGCAATTTCGCTTTGAAAGATTTCGAAAATGTATATTTGCATATGAATGCCCCTGTCTCTTTAAAAGCTAAGTTTTATTCCTTTTCTGGAACTCTTTATGCTTGAAAAATAAGTAAATCATAGTGATTCCTTTTCTTTATTCGAAGAAAATAAAATTGGAACATATTCCTTAAAATATGCAGGGCGTCCACTTTAAACCTGGCCCAATAGCAATTTGTAAACCGTTAGACCTAGGCATACACTTCCAACTGGAAAAAATATATTAGATGCCATTAAGAATTATGCTTTTTGAGTCAATAAATGTACTGCTGAAAAAATTAAGAAGTTACATTTATATGCCGTCCCCAGATCCTTTTGGTTATATTGACTCAAATATTCTTGCCACACTAACATTTTAAACAAAAAAAGTTCCACTCTTTTTCGACTAAAACTGACCGAGTTATGAAGCTTTGAATATCGCTATTTTTTATGATTTTAGACCATTTCAACGGCCGCCTTGAAGAAGATCCTCCAATCAAAACTCGGCGCTTGCTCGACGCGATTGCTGATTGGTTTAAAATTCTGAAAGTCAAAGCTCCGTAATTTCGCCAGTTTTTAGTCGCAGAAGAGTGGGACATTTTTTTGTTTAAAATGTTAATGTGTGAAAAATATTTTGTTAAATATGTCTAATAGAAATAGGGGATTGTATAAAATTGTAGACTTCGTAATTTTTTCGGCAGTACGTTTATGTACGAAAAAAACATAATATCTAATTCTCTACGCCAATTTTTTTAGTTTGTTTCACAACTTGAAAGGGATACTTTTCAGAGAGGTTCCCTGAATCCAAAATTGCCAAATATATAAAGTATGGCTCACTATCTCATATACAAACTTCTGTACGGTTAGAGTGCTCAAATCGGAATCATAGATATGCTGGGTCAGAAACGCCATTTGCACGCGGTAGATGGCATTAGAGAGTCTCCGGGCCACACATACAGCTGCAGTTTTTGGTGTGGAATTATAATGGACCGCTTTAGGCGTCCAAATCTCATGCCCGGATGGATAGAGTTAGTGAATACGTTTGGATCAACCACAGGATCTTTTGTCGCTGCTCTGTGAAATGTTGCTTCAACATGATGTTGCCCCCGCTCATTTCAACCTTGATATCCACCTACACCAGAGGTTCCCAACATGTGGTACGCGTTCTCCTGGGGGTACACGAAACCAAAATTATCAATGGTGGAAACAAGAAAGCTTAAAGGATTTTAAAAGTTCGAGAATTTTTTGTTTCTCCAAGTGAATACTTGGTATTCACTATACCACTTGAATAGATGATTATTACGAAGTGTAAATTTTGGCTGTCCATATAATTTAAAATATTAAATTAAATATTAAATAAAATATTAATTTAAATATAAATATATAATTAATGCGAAATTATTACAATACTGGTTTCATTTGTTTTGGTTTTTCACCATTGTTTGGTAATACGATTGCAACAATTGAATAAATGTAAAATAAAAAATAAGTTTTACTAACGCGCGTTATTAATTCGAGTCATTTCACTTTAAAACTCACTTAAGTTATCCTTAAAGCGGGGCATTCACCGCTGCTCCGCTCTGGAATTTTTGGAACTCGGGAAGAAAAAAAACCTATCGTCAAAAACCGATGAAAATTGGCTCAAATGGATTGAAGTGATGGAATTCCCGAATAGTTTGAAGTCGACGTTGGAATGGCCATAGTGGCACTTTCTGAGGCCTCTCTGCAGGTAGGCGCAAAGCATAAGGTTTCCTAGATTGGAACTCTCCACGACGAGGGCTAGAAAATCAGGAGTCCCGTGTCTGGGGAGGAGGAAGAGAAAAAAGAACGTATCGTCAAAACTGATGAAAATTGGCCAAATGGATTGAAGTGATGGAGAATAGTTTGAGAATCTGATTGGGATGGTCTTTTTTGAGGTGTCTCTTCAAGGGTAGCGGCAAAACAAAGGTTTTGCCTAGATTGGGACCTCGCGACGAGGCTAGAAAATCGGAAATCCGCAGTGTGGGGAAGGAGGAATAAGGGGGATCGAAGAGTGACGGTAGCGCACTTTGGTACCTCCGTGAATGGGTGGGGAAAAAATGAGTCTAATGGCCTAGCCTTCTCGTGAATGCCCAACTTTATTGATAGAAACTTTTTTGCACAGACGGATGGTTAGAGGGGGGGATTGGGTATGCTAGTAGGGGGTACGCGAAAACAAAAGAAATATTCAAGAGGCACGCGAGGAAAAACAGGTTGGGAACCTTTGACCTACACTAAAACGAAATGTTAGGACAATAGCGGAGCGGACTTGCTAAGACTATTTTAAAGAATTGGATTTCATAGTTGCTGTTGCCTACGGTAGATGGCGCGGCACAAGACTGTATCTTATAACAGTTAGTTAGCTGACGGACTTGAGTGAGAGTGGTTGGGTGTGTTTGAGAATGAAGAAGCCGATAGTTTTATTGTGTGGCCATGAATAGAAATACCAAGGATTGTAATATATAGTTCCTTTTCTTTATGTTAAATGTTTTTTTGTGTGTGTTTGTTCATGTTGTGCTAGTCCTGTGTGTGTCATTAGTAAACTAAATTATAAAGAAATATTGCTTAATTTCTCGGCTACATTTTATAGCACACTACACTGTCCTGCCTTGACTACCTTTTCTAGGGTAACCTAAAAGCTAGTGAACAGTGCTGAGGGTCTTGTGGCACACACTTTCGTAGCTGATGCGGATTTCCAAGACATGCCGGAAATCGTCTGGTATGTTCTCGATTCCACCTGGCGATGATGGCAGTCACAGCTTGTGCGCGCAAGTTAGAACACTTCTCTGCATTTTGCAAATTTACCTGTTGTTATGAATGAAGCGCATATTATGCATTCATTTTTCGTATTCTTTGCGCACAAGTAGACGACCATGAGATTTCCGCTCCTGCGTTGCTATATCATTCTGATTTGTCTCTGAGCGCAATCGAGGCCGAGGTGGCCTAGTGGTAAGGTCTCGGCCTTGGGGACAGAGGATTCCAGGCTCGAATCCCGATTCCACTGAAGATCCGTTGTGTACTGGGCCTGTTGCATGTTAAATCACACGTAGGGAGCCAAACGTCCTCTCTTTGGTGTGGTGCAACACGACCCAGCCTACCCTACTGGGCTTAAGGCATTAAAGAGTAGGAAGGGAAGAGAACTGACCAGCAGCAGCAGGAGGATGCAAGCCCCTCTCGCATTTATTCAAAATGTTTCTCATATATATGAAAAGTATTCATTGTTGTAGTCGTTAAATAACAAAAACAGGCCGAGTTATATTCTAATTTTCATTTTATTATGGGAGAGTGGCGGAATGTACGTACATCTCAGTTGAAGTTTTTAAGCCAAAAGAGCACCAAAAATTCCTGCTTTTTCTCAGGTAGGGATTTAACAGATAGGCACGTGATCAAAGTGAAGGGAATAATAGCTATTTTTATTATATTACGTAAGTGTTTTAAGGAAAATGCATGGCGGCAGTAAGTCGCTGATTCCGCGATTTGTGTGCGCGTGGAAACGATTAAAATATTCTTTTAGTACTAAATATGCCAAAACGAGAGATTTAATATACCTCCAGCGCGGGAAGTAAAACGAAACTGGAGTTTGAGAAAAGTGATTTTGGAATACGTTAAGACTTTAAAATATATAATATTAGAATTTAAAGCAAAATTAAGTGAGATTATTACATATACATACTACACCCCGCAACATGGGTGGAAATTAAATACATATTAACATACATAAAAGTCTCACATTACAAGGGCTCACCCGGCCAAGGAGACAATACAAATAACAGCATATGGATTGAAAGTTATTTACTAATAAAAATTTACCGTGGCCGGGGAGATACAAACAATACATTCCCAATTTTAAATATCAATGGCATTCCACCCATAAAATACAATGCGTGAGATGCAGCGCAAATACAAGAAAAGTCAACTCAAAACCCCCAGCAGCACAAAGATATTGTGCAATATTGTACGATATTGAACAATATTCGCAATATTGTATAATATTGTACAATATCATATAATATCGAAAAATATTGTTCAATATTCGACAACATGTTGCCTGGGACAGACACAGACAAATTATATCGTACCAAAAATCGAAAACACAAACAAACTCTACACACAAAATGAATTGGCAATCAATTTTTCCTTCCCTTTTTACTTTCTCGTATACGAAGTATCCAAAGAGAAAGTATTGTAATCGTCAAAAAATTCGAACTCGAGATTTTGACGAATCTCCACGTTTTAGACCTCCCTGAGTCCGAAAAACACAATTTTGGAATTATGTCTGTCTGTGAACACGATAACTCGAAAACTATGAGAACTACGGGGATGAAATTTGGTATGTGGTCTTTAAACATAATTTGTAGGTTTCTATCAAATTTTGGACAAAATCCGTCAACGGGAAGTCTGTCTGTCTGCATGTTCGAGGTCATGCGAACGCTATAACTCAAAAATTTGAAAAGCCAGATGGATAAAATTTTATACACAGTTTCATCGTTATGAATGTAGGTCCGTATAAAATTTTGGACCAAATCCGTCAAAGGGTTGACTGTCTGTCGGTCCGTATAATTTACTTTTGAAGAGAATCCGATATCTCCACGCGCATGCGCACTGGAAGAACGGAAAGGAATTTCATTACGGAGTAGCGAATTACGTCAGTTTGTCCTTGAGCCGGTAAGAGAGGAAAATCGCTACGCATCTCTTTGAATTTCATTCTTTGCCTAGATATTTTTCAATCACTATAATGAAAAACCTTCTGAAAGTCATTGGATTCTGGGTAACAATAGATTCGAATTTCTTTAGCCACGCGGGAGAAGGGGAAACGGCACCTTTTTGGGGAAGTATACGAGAAAGGTTAGGGGGAGAACACTCCCACTGGTTTTATTATAAAAAAAAAATGTTACGACGTTCTATACCAATTCCTGTGCTACTCAAAATAATTTTGGGAGAATGAGGAATCCTTGGGTGAAAGGAATAAAATTCTGTAAAAGTGTGTGTGTTTATGTTGTTGGGGGAACGGTCGTGTGGTACACGCTAATGTTACTGGTTTAATCAGTTTTGTACGGAACTGATTTTGTACTTCTTATTCCATTTTTTCATGAAATATAAGAATATTCGTATTTACATTGATATTAAAGCCCGTATCAAATTCAGAAATAGGAGTCCTCAACCTCCAGAACCTCACTGTGGCTGAAATATAAGTAGCTTAACAAATATGCTTATTAATTTGAGGCTTGAATAAATTTTTTAAAATGTGAGAGGAAGCCATAAATATTAACCCTCTGACAGCATAATTTTTTAAAATTATTATTTAGATACAACGTTTGAAAACATGTTCTAATACCGTTGAACCAAGCGACTTTTTATTTACATGCAAGGCTTTAATGGTACAAAGTAAGTAAACACATTAGCTTCCGAAAATCACAGGATGCAACAGAAAGTAGACTTACTTTCAACCCGTGGAAATCGCGGGATAAGCTTTCAGAGGGTTAAACCTCGCCCTTCCATAGCGCCGGGTGTCTGAATGACCAGGCCGCTGCGACATTAACACGTCAACTGTGGTCTGTTACTTTGTGGCCAACACCAGACCCGTCCCGAAGGAGGTACGCCCCGATATCGGAAATGTGGTCGACACAACCACACGCCCATTGCTATACCCCCAGGTGAAGCGAGAACCCGTTTACTTACCCTGAGGCTTTTCATCCACGTACTCACTGTGCTCCCCTCCTCCTCAACGATTAAGTGAGGGAGAGGAAAGCCAATAGCATAATTGAAAAAAATTTATTTTTAAGCTTCCTGAAAATTTTCTGTTAGAGTACTGTTCTCCGTGCAGTAAACATTCAGCTTAGATTTCACGAGTTATTTATTGCAAATAAGAAAGGAGCCTGTTAAACAGATTAACTCAGCACTACTTAATTTATAATGTAATGGAAATAATTCCTTGTCCTGCCTCCAGATGTCGCTATCTTATCAAATCCAAAGGGGAAAAAAATGGGAACTTCCGATTAAAGAGAACTAAAGAAACTGTCAAGTTGCTTTGTGGAATGTCCCTGAATGAGATCTGTACTAATCAGTTTAGAAGTGTAAATGTGTGGTAATACTTGTGTAATTAAAGATATTTATTCGACGTGAGAATCCGGAGTGATTTTTTCCTGTCAGCCTGACACCTCTCTTTTTTAAATATTTTTTTCCTTTTTACTTTCTCGTTTATGAAGTATACAAAGAGAAAGTATTGTAATCGTCAAAAAATTCGAACTCGAGATTTTGACGAATCTTCACGTTTTAGACCTCCCCGAGTCTGAAAAACACAATTTTGGAATTATGTCTGTCTGTGAACACGATAACTCGAAAACTATTAGAGCAAATTTAAAAGTATTTAAATGTATTCGGAGCAAATTTAAAAGCAGGTAGTTCGATCTTTTGGTTTGGAGAGACTGTAGCGCGCAGTTAATACATGGAATAAATTAATAAATTAAATTATATTTTAGGAACGATTTAGGCATATTTAAATTCAAAAGAAAAGAAGTTTAGAATCACAAACATCAAACTTGAATTGATTGGATTTTTTTGGGGAATTTCTGCAACAAAGGCTATTATCCCCTATTCATTCCAAATTTCTTTTCAATCCGTAATCAAAAAAGAGATGAAAATTGCCATCAGAAGACGTGCTAATTTATTGCCGATCTCATTCGGTCAAGAGAAAAAACCAGCGGGAGTGGTCTCCCCTAAACTTTCTCGTATACTTCTCGAAAAAGGTGCTGTTTCCCCTCCCCCCGCGTGGATAAAAAAATTCGAACCTATTGTAACCCAGGATTCAATGATTATCAGAAAATATTTAGGTAAAAAATCGAATTCGAAGAGATGCGTTCCGATTAAATGCATACCGATTTCTACTCTTTCTTCGCTCAAGGACAATCCTTCCGCGTGCACAGATTGCTACCAAGTACGCATGCGCAAGGAGAATCGGATGGAAAAAAAAGCGCCAAGCAGGAGTCAATAAATATCGTGCACAGAAGATTGCGTCCAATACGTGGAGATAGCTGACGCGTTGGAGATGCGATTATACAGACCGTCAGACAGTCAACCCTTTGACGGATTTGGCCCAAACTTTTATACGGACCTAAGTTCATGACGATAAAACTGTGTACCAAATTTTATCCATCTAGCTCTTGAAGTTTTTGAGTTATAGTGTTCGCATGACTTCGGACATACAGACATACTTCCCTTTGACGGATTTTGTCCAAAATTTGATAGAAACCTACAAATTATGTTTAAAGACCACATACCAAATTTCATCCCCGTAGCTCTAATAGTTTTCGAGTTATCGTGTTCACAGACACACACACAGACAGACATAATTCCAAAATAGTGTTTTTCGGAATCAGGGAGGTCTAAAACGTGGAGATTCGTCAAAATCTCGAGTTCGAATTTTTTGACGATTACAATACTTTCTCTTTGTATACTTCGTATACGAGAAGGTAAAAAATGGCACCCTCCTAGAAAGGCCTCCATATTCTTTTTGCATTAAACTTAATCCATCCGTGTCGTTTCTATAACAACAACTCTTTTGTTGCCATTTTTGGAAAACTAAACTTCGCGACAACAAAGATAATATTATACGTAGAGAGAGCTGCAACAAGACATCAGGGCCTTCCTCGTCATCCGACCGCGTTTCAAGTTTACGAGGTGCGTTACAAAATAGCCTTCGTGTTGCTTCAAAACGGGATGTTAATATAATTAAATTGAACTAAATTGAAAGTACGTAGAGGGGACTGAAATTAGTAGAGTTTGCAATAGAATATTTATGCGGAAATGGCGCGCTTCGATGGTATAGGGCGCTGTCGTAAATCCTCATTCTCTTTGCTGATTTTGAGCGTTTGCATAATTTACTCGGAGAACTTACGAGGATGGATCCAAAAAAAGTTTACAAGGGTAATATCAAATTATTTATTAACAATAGACAGAAAATACAAAACAGAATTAAGTGGCATACTTGCCGATCACTTTCTCACATAATCACCAATCTATTTAGGCATTTATCTGAGCGCAGGACTAACTTGTTTAACCCGGTTTGGTAGAAATCAGGTCCCTGCCCATTGAGCCGCTTCTCGGCAGCTGTTTTCACATCACTGTTTGAAGGGAATCTTGTTCCAGATACGTGCTTGGAATCCAGATTGGGTGCCGAGTCTGGATGGCTCCAGACTTCCCACTTGAACTCTTGTAGCAATTCTTGAGTTTTGCGAACAGTATGGATATTGTGCGTCGGATGGTTTCACGATGGCCCATTTCCTCTTTCCGAAATTGAAGGAAAACTTATCTGGAAAAAGCTTTTCTTCAAACAGTGATGTGAAAACAGCTACCGAGAACTTGCTCAATGGCCACGGACATGATTTCTAAAAAGCCGGGCTAAACCAGTTGGTCCTGTTTTCAGATAAATACTGTTACAAAGCTATAAAGTCGTTTCCCTGAGATGCTAATCTTGGCGTCAAATTTGGCGACCATTTTGGCGACTTGGCGGCAAATTTGGCGACAAAGGGAATTTTCTAGAAGTACCTCGAGCTTTCCACCTATTTCTACTGGTTTCATGAACTTTCTAGAGATTACGTCACTTCCTACGTAATGAAGTCACTTCCTGTTGAAAAGTATAAAGGCAAGCTCTCAAGCCAAGAAGAGTCAGTTGGAATTTGATCAGCAAGCAAGCTGGTGAGCTAACAAGAAACCTTTGAGCGTTGTATTGAGATTTATTGGTAGTCTCTGTTGTGAATTTTTACTAGTGCTGTGTTAATACATGTGCTACATTTCTTGGCTTGGAATATTTGTAAAATAAAGTGCTTTATTTTTTTAATCCTGCTTATTGGACTGCATTCACGTACACCCACAAGACAATTTCGTTACAATACCTAAATAGATTTGCGATTATGTGGAAAAGTGATCGGCAAGTATGCCTCTTAATTCCCTTTTGTATTTTCTGCTTATGTTGGTAAATAATTTTGTATCACCTTTGTAGCCTTTTTTTGGATCCATCCTCGTATTTACACAAGGACAATTTAATTAAAAAATTTTTTAATCGTCGTCTGACGTGCCGATTGTCTGTGGGTAATTAAGTACAGCTCTATGAATTGAATGAAGTTCATTGAATGTTTTTTCACTGGTCATTTGACAAAAGAAATAAATTCGAAGTTTCTCAGTGGAGTCCATTGCGTCTTATGGAAAGGTGGAATAACTTCTTCACGTTCTTTTTCCTATCGCTTCAATTAGCAGCAGACAATTTGTCTTCCATTAATTCATCGATTGTGAATAATTTCGAAGTCATGACTATCTTTATCACAGTTAGCATACTTAAAAGGACGAAATTGTTACATCTTAGAAGTGGAAAACGACGTATAACCGAAGCTTTGCGTCGTATGAACGAAGTACTTTATCATTACGATGAATACGGATGAGTCGGGACTTCGGTGAAACGACGTGTAAATGTGAAAGATGTATAAATGAGAAACGTATGAACGATGCTTTACGGTATAATTAAATTAAACTCAATTAAAAGCAGGTAGAGAGGACTGAAATTAGTAGATTTTGCAATGGAATATTTATGCGGAAATGGCGCGCTTCGGTGGTAGAGGGCGCTGTCGTAAATCCTCATTCTCTTTGCGGATTTTGAGCTGTTGCATCATTACTCGAAGAACATATTTACACAAGGACAGTCGCTGGTTGTAATAGGAAGACTCGTGGCTCCAACAAAATCTCATCACCAGCTACCGCATGTCGTCACCATTCGACAATTGACAAGTCGAGCACATACATATGCGCAGACTTTTGGGTCAACGATTAGGGGGAATGTAGATTGAATAATGACTTGTCGTTGTCTCTTCTTTTTCTCTTTCTATGCTTCAGACTGTCGAGAGATGACGAAGTTTTACTGGGGTGAAGTGGCCTCCGATTTTGACCAGCGATTGTAAATAGGGTCGACCTCGCTGTTGTACATTTTGTATGCGGGACCGAGACAGAGCTACTGTTCGAAGGATATACTGGGAAAGATTCTCTCACCGGGCCTTAAAAGGGACATTCACCGCTGTTCCACTCCACGATTTTTGGAACACGGGAAGTGAAAACCTCAACGTAAAGCCGGCCATTCACTTCACAGATAAACTGGATATTTTGGAACAAGATTCTCTCACCGTGCCTTAAAAGGGACATTCACCGCTGTTCCACTCCACGATTTTTGGAACACGGGAAGTGAAAACCTTTCCTCAACGTAAAGCCGGCCATTCACTTCACAGCTAAACTGGATATTTTGGGACGAGAGAACGAAAAGGCTATGGAAATCAGCTAAATGGCTTGTGGTGGTTGGAATTCCGTCTGGACTGAAATCAGAGCGTAAACGCAGGAGTTTAAAGTCTCGCTTCAGAGGGACCCTGAAAGAGGCTAGCGAAGAGAGCAATGCCTTGCGTAGATTGAAGCCTCGCTTTGAGGGTAGCATAAATTAAAATCTGCTGACTGGGGAAAATCGAAGAGCCATTGACAAGCAGCTGTAGACAGGGGAAGAAGATCGCTCCCCCCCCAGTTTCCTTCAGAGTTAGCGCCTTTTTAAATGAAAGTGAATGGTGTGCCTGTATTTTTCGAATAAAATGGGAGGGGAAAAACCGGGCTCAGGACAAATAGCATGGCTGTCTTTCAAGAGAATGACCGGCTTAAGAAACCGATGAAATTTGGCGCAAATACATTGCACTATTGGAATTCAAACGAATTCGATATCCAAATGGAATATGGAACGGAAGGCCAGAAAAAGTAAAATTTGATTCTTCGAGGCGGCGATAAATCACCCATGTGCGTGGAGTGAGCATTGGGGAGGGAGAAAGTGCGCGGGAGTCAGTCTGGGACTTTGAATCTTCTCAAACAAGGTGTCTCAAAACAAACTTTGGAACATCCATGAATGACTTGCCTAAATCTATCGACTGGAATGAGTGGAATACAAACCAGTTGTTGGTACAAATGGAATAGAACAGCCATCCGGATAAGCTGGGTCGAAGTAGATTTTCTAGAGAAAGATTCTCGAGTAAGGGGTGTTCTTTGCCACCTCGATTATAAGGTATAGTTTGTGTGGATTTCGTCTTCTGAGATCACATAAAGAGCATGACCTAGAGACCCTTTCCTTCACCACCCTTTTTTCGCTCGCGTACCCCTTGATTAGTCATTTCATTTTCGCGTACCCGCTACTGTCACACCCACCCTCTAACAAACCATCCGTCTATGGAAAGAAGTTTTTATCAATGATGTTAAGGACATAGGTTAGCTTGAGAGCCAAATGACCCAAATTGATAACATGTGACGAACTTTTTTTTAAATTTTACATTTTACTTCATTTTTACTTTCTCGTATACGAAGTATAGAAAGAGAAAGTATTGTAATCGTCAAAAAATTCGAACTCGAGATTTTGACAAATTTCCACGTTTCAGACCTCCACGAGTCCGAAAAACACAATTTTGGAATCATGTCTGTGTATCTGTGAACGCGATTACTCGAAAACTATTAGAGCTACGGGGATGAAATTTGGGATGTGGTCTTTAAACATAATTTGTAGGTTTCTATCAAATTTTGGACAAAATCCGTCAACGGGAAGTCTGTCTGTCCGCGGTCATGCGAACGCTATAATTCAAAAACTTGAATAGCTAGATGGATAAAATTTTGTATACAGTTTTATCATCATGAATGTAGGTCCGTATAAAATTTTGGGCCAAATCCGTCAAAGAGTCGACTGTCTGTCGGTCCGTATAATTAACGGATTCTCTTCAAAAGTAATCTCCACGCGCATGTGTACTAGCAGAGAGGAATTTCATTACGGAGTAGCGAATTACGTCAGTTTGTCCTTGAGCCGGTAAGAGAGGAAAATCGTTTCGCATCTCTTTGAATTTCATTCTTTGCCAAGATATTTTTCAATCACTACGATGAAAAACCTTTTGATAGTCATTGGATTCTGGGTAACAATAGGTTTGAATTTTTTTAGGGGAGAACACTCCCGCTGGTTACAATAGTATCAGTGCCACGCCAAAATAAATGAAAGCTAAGAAAAATTGCATTAATTTCCCATTAACTTATTAGAATAGCTAAAAATTACACTTGGTAATTGTCAACTATTCAAGTGGTATAATTATTGAATAGCAAGTATTCACTTGGGAAACAAAATTCTGTAATTTTTTTAATCTCTCACGTTTCTTGTGTCTGTCATGACCATCTTTGATTTCGCGTACGGGAAACCTCTGTTGGGAACCTCTGTTCTAGATCCAGTGCTGCTGCTGCAAATGTGACTGAAATGCCGGAAATCTTTATTGTTATAGACCGCCGGTGATGTGAGTCTTCTATTACTGTTATAAACTGACTGACCAAATATTGTGAAAAGATCAGTTCTTTAAATGATTTCTGATTTTATTATTTTTTCTTACTTGCATCTTTTTCATATGTTTCTCGCCCTCGTCACCCCTTTACAGAATCTATCCTCCGCCTGCCTATAAATTTAACCCGATATTTTAGAATCACCCTGCAGAAATTCTTAAGTATTTAAACTGAATACCTTGCATACAGGAAAATGGAATGAACTAAAGTTGTATATAAATGGAGGAATTGTATTTTCCCCGTCTAGCTTAAAAGCGTAAGTTTAATTCCTTCCCATTAATAATTTCTCACTTTCCGAACACGCTCATTTGAATAATTGTTGTGTCAGCGGACAGATATCGGAAGATAACGATCACGCGGTCTCTTCGTGCTAATCACGTGATGCGTAGGCGTAAGTTAACGTTAAAACCAAGTGTAATGTTTTAATCCGGGGAGAACAACTTTTCGAAATCGAGCAGACATGCGGTAGATGCGAGCATAGGCAGTTTACGGGATCTCGTCCCTGTTAGCTCGGCGGCGATGGCTGTAACCTGTAACTAAGCTATAACTAACAAACCTTTTAACGAGGTGTAAGTTGATCTCGTCCCTGTTAGCTCGGCGGCGATGGCTGTAACCTGTAACTAAGCTATAACTAACAAACCTTTTAACGAGGTGTAAGTTGATATCTTAAGTAAGTAACAAACCCTAAATCCCTCTTGTCTGAAATGTAAATAATACCTGTATAAATACTTTTCTCATTTCATATTATGCTGTTTTAATAATAAATAATTTAGTTATTAACTCCTGTTTCTCATCCTTTATCTTTGGTGCATTTACCCCTAGAGTGCCCATAAGATAATGCTCTTTTCTAAAAGTTATGTTCGGCCGAGATGAATAATATTTCCTATAATTATGGTTGCTCAAGCCGGGATTATTCCCCTGCACCCATTTTTCCTACATAAATTAACTTACAGTATTAGTTTCAACATGTAGCAATTGTTGATATAATCTCAATCATTGGGAATAATATGTGACTTGGATTTTGTGTCGATTGCGTGGGGGATGGCCTTTTAATCAAATGTAATTGAACCAGCGGGAGTGTTCTCCCCTAAACTTTCTCGTATACTTCCCCAAAAAGATGCCGTTTACCCTTCCCCCCGCGTGAAAAAAAATGCGAACCTACTGTAACCCAGAATACAACGAATATCAGAATGTTTTTCATTGTAGATTATAGTGATTGTAAAATATTTAGGTGAAGAATCATATTCAAAGAGATGCTTATGTATTAAAACTTAGCAATATTTAAGCTTTTAACTCTAGCAAGCTCCGCTAATGCGAGGGTACGAGCGAGCGAAAACAAAACAGGAGATAAAACGAATCTATCACAAACTCCGTCTCAAGGACAAAGTGACGTAATCCTTTCGCTTGCTACCAGAGATTACTACCAGTACGCATGCACATGGAGATGCTTAACAAGTATGCGATTATGCAGACCGACAGACAGTCAACCTGCTGGCGGATTTCGCCCAAATTTTATACGGACCTACATTCCTGATGATAAAACCGTGTACCAAATTTTATCCATCTAGCTATTGAAGTTTTTGAGATATAGTGTTCGCATGAACGCGGACAGACAGACTTCCCGTAGACGGATTTTATTCAAAATTTTATAGAAACCTACAAATTATATATAAAGATCACATACCAAATTTCATCCCTGTAGCTCTAATAGTTTTCGAGTTATCGTGTTCACAGACACACAGACAGACATAATTCCAAAATTGTGTTTTTCGGACTCAGGGAGGTGTAAAACGTGGAGATCCGTCAAAATCTCGAGTTCGAATTTTTTGACGATTACAATACTTTCTCTTTGTATACTTCGTGTACGAGAAAGTAAAAAACAGTAGTGATGAAACATTGGTGGGAAAAGAAATTTTAGATAATTTCACGAAGATTTTTATGGATATTAGTTGAGATTAATATAATTATATATTATAAACAATTCATTATATTATATCATTATTAACACAGACTCCATCGCTTTTGACCGCGATTTATAAGGTGACATGCTTATGTGGAAACATACCAGAAAGTCAAAAGAGAGAAACATCCCTGATTTTTTTACACGCATGGAAAAGTATGAATGAAACGGTAGTACGGAGAATGAAATACTCATCGTCAATAGATCATGTTACTCAGGCTCCGGAATTGTCACCCTAAATTGTATGACGAGATCTTTCATTGCTCTTCCATCCCTCCACCCACTCGAAGGGCAATCTTTCGCTGAAGATGATTCACAGAATCCATCTCTGTCATCTGTCTGACACGGGCGTCTCGCTAATTTAAGCCTTTTAACTCTAGGGTTGCTGTACAAAGGGCTTTTCCGATCATTCTCAATTTTCAGCCTTTTTTTACTTTCTCGTATACAAAGAGAAAGTTTTGTAATCGTCAAAAAATTCGAACTCGAGATTTTGGCGAATCTCCACGTTTTAGACCTCCCTGAGTCCGAAAAACACAATTTTGGAATTATGTGTGTCTGTGAACACGATAACTCGGAAACTATCAGAGATAAAGGGATGAAATTTGGTATGTGATCTTTAAACATAATTTGTAGGTTTCTATCAAATTGTGGACAAAATCCGTCAACGGGAAGTCTGTCTGTCTGTATGTCCGCGGTCATGCGAACGCTATAATTCAAAAACTTGAATAGCGAGATGGATAAAATTTCGTACACAGTTTTATCGTCATGAATGTAGGTCCGTATAAAATTTTGGGCCAAATCCGTCAAAAGGTTGACTGTCTGTCGGTCTGTATAAGCGCATCACCAATGAGTCAGCCATCTCCACACGCATGCGTATTGAACGCAATCTTCTGTGCACGATATTTATTGACTCCTGCTTGGCGCTTTTGTTTTCATCCGATTCTCCTTGCGCATGCGTACTTGGTAGCAATCTGTGCACGCGGAAGGATTGCCCTTGAGCGAAGAAATAGTAGAAATCGGTATGCATTTAATCGGAACGCATCTCTTCGAGTTTGATTTTTTTACCTAAACATTTTCTGATAGTCATTGGACCCTGGGTTACAATAGGTTCTAATTTTTTTATCCACGCGGAGGGAGGGGAAACATCACCTTTTTCGAGACGTATATGAGAAAGTTTGGGGGGAAATATACAAAGAGAAAGTATTGTAGTAGTCAAAAAATTCGAACTCGAGAGTTTGGCGAATCTCCACGTTTTAGACCTCCCTGAGTCCGAAAAACACAATTTTGGAATTATGTCTGTCTGTCTGTGAACACGATAACTCGATAACTATTAGAGTTACGGGAATGAAATTTGGTATGTGGTATTGACACATAATTCGTAGATTTCTATCAAATTTTGGACAAAATCAGTCAACGGAACGTCTGTCTTTCCGCGTTCATGTGAACACTATAGCTCAAAAACTTGAATAGGTAGATGGATAAAATTTGGTACACAATTTTATCATCAGGAATGTAGGCCCGTACCAAATTTTGAGCCAAATCCGTCAGAGGGTCGACTGTCTGGCGGTGTGCATAATCGCATACTTCTAAACATTATAACTCGTAAACCCTACTGCTTTGATAAATAAAAATTGGTATGAGGGCTGCCAACATTAATTGTAGATCCGTTTCCAATTTTCGTTTCAATCGGTCGCGAAAAAGGTGTTCAAATCGCCTATTTGTCTTTTCTTATCACACAATGACGCGAAGCCGTTATTGCGTAATTGCGCGATTCACTTGCGCTAATCTTTTCCGCTTCTACCCACGCCTTTCGCCTCCAAGCTTCCGATTCCCAAGCTTTTTTTTTACTTTCTCGTATACGAAGTATACAAAGAGAAAGTATTGCAATCGTCAAAAAATTCGAACTCGAGATTTTGACGAATCTCCACGTTTTAGACCTCCCTGAGTCCGAAAAACACAATTTTTTAATTACGTCTGTCTGTGAACACGATAACTCGAAACTATGAGAGCTACGGGGATGAAATTTGGGATGTGGTCTTTAAACATAATTTGTAGGTTTCTATCAAATTTTGGACAAAATCCGTCAACGGGAAGTCTGTCTGTCTGTACGTCCGAAGTCATGTGAACATTATAATTCAAAAACTTGAATAGCTAGATGGATAAAATTTGGTACATAGTTTTATCGTCATGAATGTAGGTCCGAATAAAATTTTGGGCCAAATCCGTCAACGGGTTGACTGTCTGTCGGTCTGTATAATTTACCATTGAAACCAATCCGCTGTCTCCACACGCATGCGTACAGAAGCAATCGTCTGTGCTCGCGAAAGGAGCGATTACATCAGTTTGCCCTTGAGACGGCGAGAGTGAAACCTAGAAGTGTGCGATAGATGCGTTTTAATCGGTACGCATCTCTTTGAATTCTTTACCTAGATATTTTTCAATCACTATAATGAAAAACCTTCTGATAGTCATTGGATTCTGGATAACAGTAGGTTCGAATCTCTTTAGCAACGCGGGGGAAGGAGAAACGGCACCTTTTGGGGGAAGTATACGAGAAAGTTTAGGGGAGAACACTCCCGCTGGTTCTCCACTGCATTAGGGACGCTTGCTCGTTTTGCTGCCTTTTAGCTTATTTTTTCTTCACATGTGTTAGGAGTATACGAGAAAGTTTAGGGGAGACCACTACCGCTGGTTTTAATAGAAAAAGCATGGGTCGCTAGCCTGTAGGGACAAGGGAAGGCAAAGAAGCATAACTGTTGGAGAGGATGTCTGATGGAAGAAACTTCAATCCGATAGATATTTGAATTTTTATTAAGTTTTAGAACAAAGCATCCAATAAGGTGAAGCATATATGCAGTGGCGGCTCGTGAGCTGAGAAACGAGGAGGGCTTCGAAAAGTGTTTATCAAGAGAATAAAATTTTAAAAGCCACTTTTTCTCTAAGTAGGCAATTTTTTTAATTCCAAATCCAGATGCGAAATTTCCTGCTGTTCAAACAAAGTAAATAACCAACATATGACATTTTCTATTAGTTTTACTAACAAAAATTAAAGTGAATATTTATGTGACGATTTCTCTGACGAAATAATAGTAATAATCGGAGTTCCACATATACACTTCGCTCCTTGCCCAATTCACTCGATAACACTCTTTCAAATAACTCATATACAGAAAATTTATTTTTAAGCTAAAGCATGTTAATTATATTTTTACTGAAATACTTTAAAAATATGAAAGTTTTAGAAGAGTATTATTTGCTTCAATCTGTCGTCGCAACACGAACCGAAAGCGAAACTCATAAACAGCCAATGAGATTGCAACTTGTGTGAGAGTGAGGAAAAAAAGAAAAATATACTGGAAAGAGCATCTTTTTTTCGTTCAGTTGGCTCCGTGCCAGCCAGAGCTGTGTTGACTTTCAGCCCATAGCCCGAATAAGTTAAAGGAAGAAAGAGTTGCTTTTTCACTCCGGATTTTCTGCTCAGTGTACAGATTTTGGGGGAGGGGGCAGATTATTTTGCAGCTCAGATCTGCGTCTCTCTTCGTTTGGATTCATTTTATGCCTTTTTGTCAATTTTTTATTACTTTTTTTGCATTTTCGTAAGTCATTGAACTCTGAGAGTGGAAAAGTAAGCAAATAAGATTAAAAACGAAAAAATACGAGTTTAAAAAATAATTTCAGGGGGTGCTGCAGCTCTGCATCCCTAATGGACGAGCCGCCACTGCATATATATATGCAAAGCGAAGGAAGGGAAAATGTACGAAATTCGTATTTTCACACATTCTAAAACTTTGTTATTTAGCTTTAAAAAAATGTTGTTAATTTTCTCTTGAAACTGTTTTAAATTGCACGTTTTTCATGGCAACATTATTGATTTATTTAATCCTCTTCGCTGTTTTTGTGTTAGGGATATTTTCCTAATCATTGAAATAAAATTTAGTTTTAGTGTTACCATGCTGTCTGCATCTGGAGAAACATAAGGGTTGTGTGAAACATAACTTAAATGTTAAATAAATAACTTGTTGTTTACAATAACTCATAACCTGTTTAAAATAACTCATAAAACGATGATTTTTAGCAGAATATCTTTATCAAAACTTTAGTTAACAGTAAGATGAGAGAGGAAATTTTTTTAACTGAATAAAACAAACTTAGGAACAAGTATCTTAGCAACCAGGAGTTCAGTTGTATACTAACAACTTATAAGTGCTGCCAAAAAACAATTAACGCACTGAATTACTAGTTTTAACACTTCCCCTTGTTAATTGGGTTTTTGTCAAATTAATACTGAACACATTACATCAGTCCTATATGTTGACATAAGATTAACAACCATGGCTTTGTCATGATATCAGCAAGTTGTCTTTCTGGTTGATGCTTGCTCAACATGTACATTACTTTCTCTGGCGAATGAAGAAGTGGCTTTATTTCAATGTGTGTAGTCCTTCGGTGATATCCTGGATTGTGGGCACGCTTCACAGCTGCTTGATTGCCTACTTGAAGTGTGGGTACTTCCTTCAAGTTTACTATTCCTTGATATAGTCTTGTAAGCCAAAGGACTTCTTTGACTGCCTCAGGTGCTGCCACAACCTCAGCCTCTGTGGTTGAAGTGGCTACAATTGCTTGTCTCTGACTATGCCAAGGGATAGCTCCTCCGGCATATACTATCACTGAACCAGATGTTGATCTTCCTGTTTTTGTACATCCACCGAAAATCTGCATCACTGTAGTATTCCAGCACTATACTTGTACCAATTGCATGGTAGGTGATTGCAAAATTAGTGGTACATGCTATGTAGCGGAACACTCTCTTTACTTCCACAACATCCTTTGAAGATGGACTCTCTAGTGATCTGGATAGATATCCTACACTGTAAACAATATCTGGCCTTGTTCCCACCATTAGATACATCAAAGGACCAACTGCTTGACGATATGGAAATTCCTGTGTTTTGGTGTCCTCGGATTTCTGCAATCTCGATTCCTTCAGCATGTTAGTTGGTGCAGGCTTGGATTCTTCAAACCGAAATCGATGGAGGATTTTTCTTGCATATCCTTTCAGACTAATTTCAATAGAAACATCTTTACGGCGTTCAATTTAGAGTCGTAGAAAGCAAGAAACTTCTCCAATGTACACTTTAAATCTGGGTTTTAGTTCTTTGAGGAAGTTATCCAAGTCCTCTTGATTAGTTGCAGCAACCAGTCCAACATCCACATATAACACTATGAGCAGTTTTCTACCATTTACTTCTTTAGTATACAGACACGGGTCGGCATCACTTGCTTTAAAATCAAGTTTCAGCAAAAACTGACCAAAACACTTATTCCGGCAACGTGGAGCTTGTTTTAGACCATACAAGCTGCGCTTGAGCTTGCAAACTCGTTCTGTTCCATCTTTATAGCCTTCTGGTTGTTGCATATAGATGGTTTCATCCAGTTCTCCATATAAAAAGGCCGTAGATACATCAAACTGTAATAAGTACATTTTCTCTTCGTTGACTGTAACATTTCACAACAAGCCTGGCTTTGAACTTGTTGATGCTGCCGTCTGGATTTGTCTTGATTCTGAAAACCCATCTACTTGGTAGGGCTTTACTTCCATTTCGCTTTCCACGGCCTTCTTCCAGTTAGCACTTTCTTTCCTATTAATTGCCTCTTCAAATGTTCTTGGACTAACAGTTTCATAAACGAATGATTCAACTTCCATGATATAGTCCTCAAAACGTGCAGGTTCGCGTAACAGAGAACGGTTTCTTAATTGTCTGTCACTTGAGGGTTGAAACTCTTCATCATTGTCTTCTTCAGTGTCACTTGTAATTGCTTGTCATTTTCTTCTGAGTCATCTTCAGCATCGATGAACGGGCAAGGCTCTTTTTCCTTTTTATCCAATTTCTCCTCAGCATGCTTTCCCTCATTAGAAGATTCTTTCAACATCAGTTGAACGCATCTGCTTGGTTTCTCTTCAAAAATAACATCTCTTGATGAAATGACTCGGTTTTCTTCTTTTAGCCAAATCCTGTAACACTCATCACCTTCATATCCTACAGGATAGCCCTTGACAGCTTTCTTGTCCATTTTCTTCCTATTTTGAACAGGAACGTGAGCAGAGTAAGTGGAACTAATTATTCGCAAATGTTTCAGGAGAGGCTACTTCTTCATCCATAGTTCATTTGGGCTAGCACCTTCTTCCACTGACAACTGGCCCGTTCTGTTCAAGACATATACAGCTGTGGTAATCAGTTCAGCCCACATTGCAGCAGGATAATTGACGTCAGGATTTGAGTACTTGAACGTTCTTGCCATTTCTATAATGATGCGCATCTCACGTTCACTGGCACCATTTTGTTCTGGAGTGTAAGGTGCAGTAAGTCTTTGCGTAATTCCCTCTGGGCTTAAAATGACACAAACCTCTTTGTTGTCGAATTCACCTCCGTTGTCACTAAGAAATTCTTTCCTCTTTGTTGTCGAATTCCC